>CAJHQQ010000875.1:0-133848 GCA_905132885.1 Moricandia moricandioides | reverse complement strand
ATAAAAGATATACCTTATATATACAATAAATAAGGAATATATTTAATCTGCATTCAAATGGTGTTCAATGCTTGGGATTCTATTGTTAGGTTTTGGGGTATGGGATTAGACTCACTGAGTAAACTAGTTACTCATGACTCATTTGTGATTCAGGTAACCAGTAGGCGGGAGATCTTACTTTAGGACGGAAAGGAACAACATTAGCCAGCGGTAGTTTTATTATCCTTGCAAAGTAGTTTTAATCAATCTTATGTATAAATATTGTTTTATGAAAACCTCGAGGTTAATCTATAACATTTGTGTGAGATGCTTTTGAATGAATAAATATATAATTTATACAGAAATGTTTTTAAAGTACAGGATCTATATGATATTAGTCCTTGTCCGGATGAACCAACTATTGGGTATTTGCTTGGTCGGGTTGGAAAGCCTCGGGCGATGTCCAATAGGAAATTTTGTGTTGTCTGATTGTTAGTCTAAGGAACTCAGAAGTATTCCGGGAACCTTGGATCGGCTTTCGGGGAGCATCGACCGTGTCATTTCCGGTCATTTATGATCAGGGGTGTCACAAAGGTGGTATCAGAGCATTGTTATACGATACTAGAGTGGGACTTGTTTCAAATGTTTTTTGAGTAAAAATGAGTCGCAAGGATAACTAGGATATGTTGGATGGTTCCTTCATCTTAGGATAGATAGTCATGTGCAGTCACCTTATCTTTAACTTTCATAGTAGATGCACCAAGATAAGCTCGACGAAATGGAGTTCATTTACCGATTTTGATATCTTCTTGCTCGGAGATATATGAGACATAGTCGACACAAGGAACACGTAAATGTATCTATGTGTTATCAATGTCAAAGTGGACGTTGTTCGTAATGATCTGGTTCGAAGAGATCTGACTGCATATGAACACTCAGATACACTCATTCTTCTGGCTGCTCATGCCTATCCATCTTATGCTCAGACGTACCAGAAATGGAGCCGTACAAGCCTGATTGATTCAGAAAGTGTTTCAAGCTTAGCATTGGTGGCAGAGATAGTTCAACTGTATTACAAGAAGATGGACGCACCAGCACCATTCCGTTGCAACAAGACATCTTGACATTTCTGAAGAGGATAAAGAAATTGGGACCACAAGATATCTAGGAATCATTAAACCGTTTGACGTACACTTTGGATTGAGGAAGATTTCGAATGCAACATTGGAGTCAGACGACAGACATAGCCCATTGTTTTGAGGATTGCAAGAAGGAAATGGAAGCATACAACATCAAGAAGGATGCAGTGACTTGGTCGTTAAGCGTCAAGCATCATTTAAGGAATGTTAGTCCAAGTTAGAAAGATTTATTTTAAGAGTTCAAGATGTAGTGTTTTCTAGCAAAATCATGGGACCGATTGGAGATTCCACTTATGGAGTTAGCAAAGTGAGATGTTTCCGCCAGAAGGTTGAGGTCGAGTGAATCTGATTCATCCATTATGGATTGGAGGATGAGCCAAAGATCATAAGGACGTTCTTTGGGGACTTAATCCCAAACCATTGGAGTAACTAAAGATTGTAATGCTTAAGTGCTTTGAGGAGAAAATATAGTATGATGTGTATGTTAAGAGAGCTGTTACTGCCAAGGAAGATTCTTTGTGTCATTTAGACAGTCTAATGGCTAGCAGGTTCAGATCGAAGGCCAGTTTCAGCCAGGACAGTAGGGTCGTGATTCTTAAAGTGTAAGGAGCCTAGATCGCTTAGTCATCCCCACTTTGGTCGTTCCTCCTGAGAGTAAGGATGTTATTGCTACTCTTTTCCATGAAGGTTTACCCAATGCCATTTTAACTATACCTAGGGGGTACCCAGTTGTTGAACTTGTTCTTGTTTCCCTACCATTAGTCCCGGCCCAGTGGTGTAGCTATTTGGTGGTAGAGCCCTGCACTTTAGAATTTTCCTTGGACCATCAAAACTTTTGAAAGGTCCAATCATAGGTTTGCGTCTATTGCAGTGTTTGTTGTGTTAATTTTGTTTTGCACTTTTTTTTTCATGAATAATTAAATAAATAAGTCGGAAGTTTGATCAAGTGTCGTAAAGAGACCTTTTTATATGGACGGAACTTTCCGCCCATATTGTGTTTGATTTGGGAACAAACACATAGTTTCAGTTCCTCAGAGTAGTGTCATAAGTTTTAGGGAGGATTCACTTTGGTGATTCAAGTATACCGTTCTTGAATTCGTCGGAAGTACTGGCTGCCATTTAGAATTATGGTATGCCTTCGTATGCCATCCCCATTCCTTAGTACTTCAATTAGAGCGGTATGTTTCTATCTAGAGTGAGATTGGCTATCTAGTTTCTGAGCTCAGTTAAGATGTGGTAGAAGAAAGAAGTTATTGGGAGAATACTAGTCACCGTTGGCCTAAAATGCTATTCTACCAAGTGTTGAAGCGTTGCTCATACCAGGATTAGAGAGTTAAAAACCTTTTGGGAAAAGATGAAGAGGAGTATTCCATAATCTTGAGTATTGTGAACATAGAAGATAAAAAGGAGCAGAGTATAGGGTACAGTCTGATAATCAGAGAATTCAAAGATATACTTAAGGCGCTAGAAGGATTGTCGAAAACTAGAAGTAACATATTCAGTAGTCATCTTGAACTTGGATTCTCTGCAATAGCCTAGATATCTCAGCAAGTGGTTCTAATTGAGCAAAGTAGCAAATGAAAGATTTGTTTGGAGAAAGGTTTTGTTCGATTTAGTTCTTTCTAATGGAGTGTACCCGTGTCAGTGGTAAAGAAGAAGAACTAGAGTTTGCGGCTATGTTTGACTATAGTTAAATCAAGAACGTTACCATTAGGGTCAAGTATTAAGTTCTAGAATTGAAGAGTCGTTAAGATTGACCGCAAGGTGCAATTTTGTTTCATGGACGTTTGATGGAAGCTGCATGTTCTATTAAATGCTTATGTAGGGAAATGGGAAGTTGGATCCCTTAGTCAGTAAGTTGGAACAAGGAGTTGTTGCAGATTTAGAAAGGAGTGCTACTATTACAGAATCACTGTGTCCAATCTCTGTTATTGAGATTCAAAGTTTTTTGGATTGGCCAGTTACCATCAGTAGTTTGTTCAAGAGTTAGAAACCTTATCAACCGCTGAGGTGATCGACTGAGAATGGTGTTACCTTGGAATGGAGTAAAAGGATTGATGTAGGAATCAATTAGTTAGAGGACGTATCGTGTGTTAGGTTAGGTGAATGATGATGAAAGACGATAAGGTAATCGTCTATGTATCAAGGGAGCTAAAGAAGGATAAGGTAAATTATCGGATGCACGAGCTGGAGTTATCAAAATTTTGCAATCCGTTTAGTATGGAGAAAGGATGCAAGTGTTCACTGATTCAATAAGTCCTACGAAAAGAAAATTTAGTTGCTTTTGCTCTGAGGAAGGGGAAATTTGGTGTCGATATTGATAAATAACTCAATAATCATAAAGCTGAATCAGAATGATTAATATGGTTGTCGTATCAGGAGAGAACATGGAGTCGCCAAGATTGAAAGTAGTAAATAAAGATGGCTTACTCATTTGTATCCGAGGAAATCAGTTGAAGAATGAGAACTTAGGGAAAACAAGAAAGGAACTTAATGAAGAGAATAATATGAGAACTGTACCATGTACAAATTCAGTAAGAGGAGACGTGGGAGAAGGAACGTAACTCCTACCTTAAGTTAAGCATGATGATTAGAAAGGAGATGATAAGTGAACCCCGAGGGGGATTGATGAATGAAAGAAAATGTATGACCATAAGGAAAATGGCAGTACCAAGGTTGTTAAGATATCAGAGGATGTATCAATACAGAAAGTCTGGAGTCGGCGTACAAGAGTACTCAATTGGTGAATAGAGCTTGAAAAGACGGACTTGTTGGATCCTTAGTTGCTGCACAGAATAAAGAAATAAGAAAGCAATGGAACCAGATTTGGCAATGGGAAACATCAGAGAGATTGAGTTGTTCAGAAGATTATGAAGAGGGTTTCAGATAGATTAGAGGTGTGTAGAAGCTTAGGGGAATTATTTTGGGAATGGGTGAGTGTGTGTATTTGTGAGTAGCACCCTTGGTTTGGATCATGTTAGCGTGATAGATCAGACATGCATGTTCTTTTTTTATTGTTTCACGGTTAATAAAGTTGACATCGAATAGACCCGAGATGTTACCTTCAGTATGGCACATCACCTAACGTTCCACATTTGCATGTTGTTGATATGGGAGGAAGGCAGATAGAAGGATTTCACAAGTGATGGTATTCAGAGACTCGAGGCTGCCAAAAGAAGTATGTAAGCCACAGTTGACGAGAGTTATGTTGAAGTAACGAATTGTTAAAAGAGTTACAAATTTTTGCCATTAAGTATCGGTATGTCACTGTACGAAGCTCTATATGGTCGACCTTGTAGAACACCAGTGTGTTGGAACGAAGTTGGTGAACGAAGAATCCTTGGTCCAGAGATAGTAGATGAGGCTGCCGAGAATGTAAGGATAATTCAAGCAAATATGAAAAAAGTCTAAGACCGTCAGAAGAAGTATGCTGACCACTGTAGAAGAGAAGTCATCTTTGCAATGAATGATCTAGTCTTCTTGAAAGTAGCTGCCCAAAAAGGAAGGGAATGGTCTGGGAAAGTTGGAAAACTGGAAACCTGCTACATTGTCCGTACATAATTATTGCTATAGTTGGAGAAGTAGTCTACCGACTTGAACTTCCACCCGATATGCCTATGCACCCGGTATTTCATGTATCGATGTTGTGTAAGTATATTCCGGAGCCGAATATGGTCGAGCCACAACGACCAAAGAATCTTCAACCCAACCTCACTTATCTTGGATGTCCTTTGCGGAAAGGTGATCGTCATATAAAAAGATTGAATAGAGAGATTTCTCAAGTTCATGTATTTTGGGGAAAGCTACAGAAAGTTGTAGTCACATGAGAGGATGAAGATAAGTTCAGAGCTGATTACCCATAACTCTTCTCAGAGACCCCAGATGTCTAGTAAAGTGTCCACTTGTATGTTTTGATAATTCGGAGACGAATTATTTTGAGGGGGGGGGGGGGGGGGGGGGGAGAACTAATAAACCTCACGAGCCAATGAATTTTGGTCGAGAAATTTTTCCCTCGACCAGTTCAGAGTTGGTCGACCATATTTATAAATAAAATCGACATGATGAATTAATATCTCAATGGGACTGTCATGCGGTCAAAATGATTCCCTTGATAGTTCTGGTTGAGTTAATTATGTTGGTCTAATTTCATTTAAGTTGAACGTGATTTACCGAGAGCAAGACGTGAGCCGAAGGACAAAAAATATTTGGTAGAAAAAATGTTCATAATTATCGAGCAGCTTTCTAAATAATTCTGACCCTTCATGTACTTTACCTTCTCATCTGCTTGATCAGCAACCAAGTCACATTCCATGCACCTTCCTTCTTGCTTGCTTCTGTAGTAAATGGCACATGATAGTCACAAGCTGCTTATAGCTTTCTTTATGGGAGGGAAAAGTCAGCAGCTTGCTGCTGGAAATGCTGAATCAGCTCACCACATGTCAGCAACTGTTTTGATTTGTGTAAATAGAAAACCCTCATCTGAAGCAACTTTCTATGCTATAAAAAACCTTCTTCTCTCCTTCTGGTCGTCCATAACCTGCAAGAAAAAAATCAGTGAGAATTTGAGAGAAAAATCAGACAAAAACAGTGAGAAAAAATCAGGGAAGAATCAGAAGAGATATCTGAGCATGGATGACCCTGTCCACCCTTCTTATGCCTTGAATCAGTGACTGTGGTGTGCGGAATAATTATTAGATGGTCCAGAAGACTCATGAGATCACTTCAAAGCTTATCAATCTCAAATATTCAACGGGTAAGACCTTAAATCAGTTTGTTCGGATCAATTTAATCAGATCAGTTTTAAGGAAGCTTCATGTCTGATGTAAACCCTAAGCCATGCTCTCTTTTGTCCTGATTTGAACAGAATCTTGATCTCTTTTGTTTGAAGGTAAGAACGTGTTCTTAGCATGAAGAGAGTAAGAAACCAAGTTCATCCATCACTGAAGTAAAACTGGTAAGGTCTTCGCCCTTGTTGCCTGATCAATATGAATAGAACCGATTGGTGATAGGATAAGATACTACACGGATCAGTTGTAAAATCTTTTTATGCTTCAGACTTGTTTAGTTTCAGTTTGAATCAACCTCATGGAACCGCTAGCTAAGTTGTTATGAATTTACTGGAATTAAACCAAACTGAACTCTATTTGATCTTGTCTTGTACTGATCTGAGTTGAGCTGTATATGGTCTGAAATTTTCATATCCTGATCTAGTCCGACTTGATCTGAACTGCTAAGCTTTGTCTTGAACCGAGCTGATAAGATCTGATTTAAGTTTCTTCTTTCTAACCGAACTGTTGGATTAATGATCTTGTGTACCGAACTGATTTGTTTTAGGTTAGTGGTCGAGGTCAGTGGTGGGATCAACCGGATCCTTCCTTGTGGACGTTCTGAATCAGAACTGAAGTGGAGTGTGATTAGATTGAGCTCGAGTATAGTCTTCCTTAGCCAATCTCATATAATCAAAGGTGAGTCTAGATAGATGATGAATAAGTTATGAATGAGAATAGTATGATTGTGTACTAAATATGGTTGATTGATTAAGTAAAGTCTTTTGATCTATATTTAATTATGAAGTGTTTCCCTTGTGTAAACATTAAAGAATTACTAAGAATAATTCTTTGAGGTTTCCCGGAGCCTCAGTACCTTTTCTCAAGTACTAATATATACGTTTACTATTAAGTAAATGAATATGGATCATATGAAGTCTTATCATATTCACTCTCCCTCAATTCCTGAATTATCGTGACTTGGTCCTACGAATGTAACAAGGTCATGAAGACACGATGATGGGGTCGCACCCTGGAGGCCGTGTAACTGCATGCAAATGTTCGATCTTGGAATATCTGATGGAGATGATGGTTATATTTATTTTCCCGCTATACTCGGTTAGCCTTGGTGGTTTTCCTGGTTTAGCATATATATATATAACTTTGAGTGAATGGCGGGTATCATGGAGGCGATGTTTATGATATGATTCACATCGGTAAAAGATAGATCTTATATATATATACAATAAATAAGGAATATAATTAATCTGAATTCAAATGGTGTTCACTGCTTGGGTTTCTATTGTTAGGTTTTGGGGTGTGGGATTAGACTCACTAAGTAAACTAGCTACTCATGCCAAGAGAGATCATGTGTAGTACTTAAGGATCAAATCCACAGAGAGAAATGACACAAAATAGATTTCTAATTTCTAAAGACTAAACTATGTAGATATATATATCAGTACCAAATAATCAGTTTAAGAAAATATTCCTTATCAAGAAGTATAGATGAAATATGGAAATATGATAATAATGCAAATATAGAAATATGACAATAATGTAAATAAAGAAATATGTTACTAAACTCAACTAAAATGTGTATATGCTAGATCTGGGGTTTCAAAATTAATGGATTATAGGAAATAGGAAGCACGGAAATGTAAATATTCTAGAACTCAAATATTAATTATTCTGACATTTTTTAACTCCAACTCTTATATGCGAGTAAAAGGAAAGACCATCGATCGACGGCTAAGGCCTGATGTCGATCGATGGTGAAATCAGAAGGAAGTGTAAACGATATTTGATATGTTCACCGAGCTAATTAGACCAGCTCTCGCATGCGCCTAACAACCTAGTTCAATGGAGTCTATTCTGGAACAAACCCTACTCTCGTAGTCGTCCATATCCTACTTTCGACATCCTAGTTAGCTACTCTAGAATGCAAGCATTAACCACTCTCTATTGATGGATATTATCTCATCCTAGCAATCCTACTTTTGGGCTAAACTCTAGGTAAAAACTTGTCCAGGGTATCTTCGTCATTTGTCTCTAAATTGGGTCTGAGATCGGTTGTTATGGGAATTGGTCATCGATCGATGGCAAGTTTATAACATCGATCGGTTTTGGTCTTGTACAATCGGTCGATGACAAGGTCGTGTCGTCAATCGACGACTTTTTTGTACTTCGACTCTCTAAATGATCAGCTACAAATTCTTCTCTTCTAAATGTTTCAAAAGCTCAAAGTATCTCCAAAACGTACATACACCTGTAAAAACCTTAAAACATAGGCTAAACACACATAATAAACCATAAATAGAGCCTATAACTAGTAATAAATAGGCTATATCAACTCCCCCATACTTAACCTTTTGCTTGTCCTCAGGCAAATAAGCTTGTGAAAGAGGTTTTCAAAAGCGAAGACTCACATAATGTCTAAGTATAACTGTCACCCTACTTTGTTGCGACCACATCCTATCAAGTTAATCATAGAGAAAATTTATACACCCTATCCTAGTATAGCAACCAAATCCATTATACCAACAACTTAGAGAATACTAGTCTGACTCACCCCTCTAATGATTTCATGTATTTGCATAAAATAAAAGTGCTGGTTTTACCTTGGGAGTATCGATCCAAGGATATATGGACTCTTACCCCTGCAAGTATCTTAGCACATAGGTAGTCTTCTCTGATCTCTTTCTCCTCTCTCTTCTCACTTCTCTTAGTCAATGTCTCCCTTCTTTTGAGGGTACCATTTTATTTTATTTGAATTAACTGAGATATTTGGACAGGTTTCCATGGATCAAGCCCTAATGGTTTTTGTCACCAGATCCTGTCACTTCTTTTTGACCTTTATCTCTTTCTAGAATCATATGAATCAAGCTTTAATGGTTGTAGCCACCAAATCTTGTTCGACTCCTTTAATCTGAAGGGGAGAGAGGGGAATCAGAAGCACACAGACTTTTACCTTCCAGACTTGCAGAAGGAATCCGATCCAGTGTATACCAAGCCCCAAAGCACGCAAATAATGTCAGTATTAGTATTGGAAATCAGCTTCGGTTCCTTCAAACTTTCTAAGCAAGTGTGATATAGTGGTAGGATGATCAACTTTGGTATCTCTAGTAATCTCTGTAAACAACCTTATAAGAATGGTGCTAAAGTGTGGTTAGTCAATAATATATCTTGATCATAGTCCCTTCTTGACTCAATAAAATGATTACTGCGTTTTACCACAGGCCAATTAACCTAATGTGCACGCTACCACAATCGAATGATATACCGATGCAACACTTTAGGATCGAATCCACAAGTAACTAATAATCTATAACACTAAAAATACACAAACTTTCCTAATCTAAGCAAATAAGAAGATTGATGATTGGTAACAAGCTAAACTCCTAGAATTATAAACAAGGTGATCTCAAATTCAAACAAGAAATAAGTGCAAGAATCAAACTTTCAATCAATAGCTAATGATGGATCCATGGGCAAGATAATCGATATCAGGTGATCAAGATTCAATCTAGGATGCACAAACAAAACAATTAACAAGTATATAGGTCTAGAACTCATAAAATAGACTAATCTACTTCCATGATAGAAATCCCTTTGTAATCAAGTACTAAACATCAAATGTCTTTGGCTTAATACTATCAAACAAGCATTATGATTAAGTCTACTAACCATCTAGCAATCCTAACATCAAATGTCTTTGGTTATTCAAGCTAGAGAAATACTAAATTCATTCAAGCATTTTAACAAACACCTTTCGGGCATAAAATAGCATAAGATCTAGATGAGAGTTATCAAGTCTAATCTAGCATTAAGAACACTTAGTAAGCATAGAATAATGTTAATCAAGCAAGAGACATTCTAAATATCCACCTAATCACCCTAATCTACTTAACCCATGAATCACAAGTTCACTACTCAATACTTTCCATGAGAAACCTTAAACTCATATGAGATTCAAGGAAAATCATGTTAATGAGCAAGAAAAACACAATAAAAAATGAAGTACTTCCTTCCAATGATCAAAAGATTCAAGCTTTTTTAGTTTAGACAAAGTTTTTGAGAGAAAAAGAGATCTCCCTAGGGTTTTAGGGTCTAAAACTATATATAGAAGTCCAAAAAACGAGTCAGATCAACCCAACAAACCTGGGTTGACCCATAAAAATTTGGGTATTTTTGCCTGTAGCGACCACGCCTGGTCGTTACGTCTGGTCGCTACGGCATCCGCATTTCTCTTGTAGGTCTGTAGCGACCACGCCTGGTCGCTACGGCATCCGCATTTCTCCTGTGGGTCTGTAGCGACCACTCCTGGTCGCTACGCTTGGTCGCTCCACCCCCATTTTGCTCAAAACTTCACTTTCTTAGCCTCAATTGCCTCCAAAATCACCAATAAGCATCTCCAACACCTGACATAGATAAATGTAATGGAATGCAACCTAAATATGCCTAAATGATATCCTCTATGCTTAAAATGCATCAAAAGAGATGACCAAAACCATGCAAATATGTAAGAACAAGAAAATAGACAAATTTTTCATCAAAGAGCTTCACTAGAGATGTAGCATGAGGTTCAGATGTTCATGAGAATCAAATGCATTTGGTGGAAACACAAAGTCAACTACAGGCTCAAACGATGTTTTAACAAAGTAGTCAACTCTATCCCCATCAATCAAATAAAACATAATATTCTTATTCTCATCATTGTTTTTGTCAATGAGGTTTTCTAGCTCAAGCAAAAGCTTATCCACATCAAGTTCATCCCCTAGATCAGCTAGTTCAAGAAGAGGTCTAGGTTCATCAAGCATAAAAATTCAGTTTCAAGATCAATTGAAGCACAAAGATAGTCCTTGTCAAAACAAACTTCAAGATGATCTCTAGCAATCTTTTCTACTCTCAAGTCATCTAGTTTTCTAGTTTCACATATCAGATCAAGACATTCGTTGATGAGCACATGAGAATTCAAATCAGAGGCAATATCTTCAACACAAGGCAAGCGACTATCCTCAAAATAATGAAGTTCAAAAGTAGAATCGCTTATACCTTCTAGTTGGGTTGGTGGAACCCAATAAAATACCTCTTTGAGCTGATGAGCAATCCTTATCTCAGTACCTGTGAGCTCTCTTCCTTCTAGTGTTGCCCAGTGTTGCATAAGATTCAACCTTAGCATCACTGCCATGTCACTCCTTGTCAACATTGGGTTCTCTTTGCAAAGCTCATCTACCTTCACACTCTGTTCTGGTGTGAGCACACTTTCATCGAAGGGTGGCTCCACATATGGCTCATCATCTTCCATGTGATCTTCAAATGTGTCTTCCTCTTCTTGTGGCCAGTCAAAGTAGCTTGCAACCATTACTACAAAAAGAACAAAAGCTAGAATAGAAGGTTAATAACTGTACAAAGCAAAACAAAAGAAAGCTTAATCTCAAGAAAGTTCGAAATCCTAATGATAAATCTACTTAGTTCCCCGGCAACGGCGCCAAATTGATTACTGCGTTTTACCACAGGCCAATTAACCTAATGTGCACGCTACCACAATCGAATGGTATATCGATGCAGCACTTTAGGATCGAATCCACAAGGAACTAATGATCTATAACACTAAGAATACACAAACTTTCCTAATCTAAGCAAATAAGAAGATTGATGATTGGTAACAAGCTAAACTCCTAGAATTATAAACAAGGTGATCTCAAATTCAAACAAGAAATAAGTGCAAGAATGAAACTTTCAATCAATAGCTAGGATGGATCCATGGGCAAGATAATCGATATCGGGTGATCAAGATTCAATCTAGGATGCACAAACAAAACAATCAACAAGTCTATAGGTCTAGAACTCATAAAATAGACTAATCCACTTCCATGATAGAAATCCCTTTGTAATCAAGTACTAAACATCAAATGTCTTTGGCTTAATACTATCAAACAAGCATTATGATTAAGTCTACTAACCATCTAGCAATCCTAACATCAAATGTCTTTGGTTATTCAAGCTAGAGCAATACTAAGTTCATTCAAGCATTTTAACAAACACCTTTCGGGCATAAAATAGCTTAAGATCTAGATGAGAGTGATCAAGTCTAATCTAGCATTAAGAACACTTAGTAAGCATAGAATAATGTTAATCAAGCAAGAGACATTCTAAATATCCACCTAATCACCCTAATCTACTTAACCCATGAATCACAAGTTCACTACTCAATATTTTCCATGAGAAACCTTAAACCCATATGAGATTCAAGGCAAATCATGTTAATGAGCAAGAAAAACACAATAAAAATGAAGTACTTCCTTCCAATGATCAAAAGATTCAAGCTTTTTTAGTTTAGACAAAGTTTTTGAGAGAAAAAGAGATCCCCCTAGGGTTTTAGGGTCTAAAACTATATATAGGAGTCCAAAAAACGAGTCGGATCAACCCAACAAACCCGGGTTGACCCATAAAAATTTGGGTATTTTTGCCTGTAGCGACCAGCTATGGTCGCTACGCCTGGTCGCTACGGCATCCGCATTTCTCTTGTAGGTATGTAGCGACCACGCCTGGTCGCTACGGCATCCGCATTTCTGCTGTGGGTCTGTAGCGATCACTCCTGGTCGCTACGCCTGGTCGCTACACCCCCATTTCGCTCCAAACTTCACTTTCTTAGCCTCAATTGCCTCCAAAGTCACCAATAAGCATCTCCAACACCTGACATAGACAAATGTAATGGAATGCAACCTAAATATGCCTAAATGCTATCCTATATGCTTAAAATGCATCAAAAGAGATGATCAAAACCATGCAAATATGTAAGATATCAACTCCCCCAAACTTGTCCTTTACTTGTCCTCAAGTGAACTTTCAAAAACAAGCAAGAGAGAGGGGTTTGAAGATGGGAGCTCAGAACCAAAAGATACACTTCCTAGCCTTCAACATCACATCCTAGGTAAACATAACAAGTAGCATGAACGATCTTTCCTATTACACTCTAGCTTCTCAAGGCTTATCTCAACTCCAATATCTTTACACAAGTCATTCACTCATCAATCAACAAGTCTTTCAACCAACTCTCACATTTATTAACAAGCAAATAAGGTGAATTCTTGCAAATGGGAACTTGATCTCAATCATTTGGTTTGGTGAGTGAAAATGGTCTAATGTGAAAGAATAGAAGGTTTCAAATACATCTTTTTAAAGTGGTAATCACTCAAAAATAGGAGCTTGATCATTATGCAAAATTTATCTAAGATAAGGAGCAATTCATGCATACATAGATTGATTCTCATCAAACTACCCTTTTCCTAGATGACTCCAAGTTCTACCCTTCTTCTTCTTTTTCCCAAAACCCAAAGATAACACTCATCTCATCACTCACCTAATGAACACTCTTTTCTTTTTCTTTTACTTAACCAACTAAGGAATTTTCATCTTTAATAACATTTAGCTCTAGCTCTTTTTTTTTTTTATCTTTCCCCATTCTCCTTTTTTTTTTTCTTTTTTTTGGGGGGGGGGGGGTTCTATTTGACACATCTGGAGCTTTTCTTTTCTTATTTTATTTTGTCCCAAGAGATTTCTCTTCTTATAGCACTCTTTTTGTTCATTCTTTTAGTTCTTCTCTTTTCCCAAACCCAAAATCTTAAACTCAAAAGCACACAAACCTAACCACAATCCTAAATGCTAGCTCAAGTGAGGTCCTAATGCTAGCAAAAGATGAGAACAAAGCTATGTCGCTCCCAATACTCTCAAGATTTTGCACATGACAAGCTATCAATAAGAGGCCTCACACAAGCAAATCAATGGTGGTTTCAAAGAATGGTAAGGGTTCATGGGTATGGGGGTGCCATTTGGGTTATCAATAGGGTAATGGATGGAATAAGAATACCCAAATGTGTATGAGATCCATGTTTGAGTATGCAAGTACCCATAAGCAAGAGAAATTAAGTTCATTTTGCCTCAAGTAGGTTGGAGTTGGTTTCAAGAACTAGTAAATATCAAGCTCACAACAAGTTTCAAGTAGAGTATTCAAGGCTCGAAGCATACAAGTTTTTTTTTTTAAAGATGTTTAAGCTACTTGATATGTTTAGCTAGGGTATCATGTTGAGTTCTAGACATGTGTTCTTTTCAAGGCAATTAAAACACAACTCCTTATGTATATGGATGCAACCTAAATGCTTTTAGACTCAAACTTAAGGATGAAAATGAAACAAAATAAAAATCTAAATGCTTGTTTTGGTGTTTTCGAATTTTTTTAATTTTTTTAGGTTTTTCTATGCAAATAAGTATGTACAATGCAATGCATGAGACTCATGACAAGTAAACAAAACAAAACACAATGTGAGATGGTAGACTCTCCCCCAAACTTACTTCACACAGTCTCTTGTGTGGTAGTAAACTTGAAAGAGAGATCAAAAGAAAAAAAAATATGAAAGAACTAAGTATTTACAAATGTGGAGATGCACTTACTTGGAGTTGGCTTGATGAGAGGAGGGAATGTGGAGGGACGACTTGTTGAGACTTTGGCAGTTTTGGCATGACCTCTTGAAAGTTTTAGAACTCCCTCAAACTTGTCCCTAAGCTTATTCAAACACACTAAAGCAAGATAATAGATAAATAGAAATATATACAAAGGATAAACATGGGAATGCCTCCCAAGCGCGCTTGTTTTAAGTCTCTAACTTTACTTGGTGTCCTTGTTAATCACAAGAATCAAAAGGTTGAGCCAATGCACCTTTGATCCTTCTCCTACAAGAACAAGAAACTAAGTGCACAAAGGAGCACACTACTGTCCATAGAAAATAGACAGATTTTTCATCAAAGAGCTTCACAAGAGATGTAGCATGAGTTATAAAATGCTCCCTGAGGTTCAGATGTTCATGAGAATCAAATGCATTTGGTGGAAACACAAAGTCAACTACAGGCTCAAACGATGTTTTGACAAAGTAGTCAACTCGATCCCCATCAATCAAATAAAACACATTATTCTTATTCTCATCATTGTTTTGGCCAATGGGGTTTTCTAGCTCAAGCAAAAGCTTATCCACATCAAGTTCATCCCCTAGATCAGCTAGTTCAAGAAGAGGTCTAGGTTCATCAAGCATAAAAAATTCAGTTTCAAGATCAATTGAAGCACAAAGATAGTTTTTGTCAAAACAAACCTCAAGATGATCTCTAGCAATCTTTTCTACTCTCAAGTCATCTAGTTTTCTAGTTTCACATATCAGATCAAGACATTCGTTGATGAGCACATGAGAATTCAAATCAGAGGCAATATCTTCAACACAAGGCAAGCGACTATCCTCAAAATACTGAAGTTCAAAAGTAGAATCGCTTATACCTTCTAGTTAGGTTGGTGGAACCGAATAAAATACCTCTTTGAGCTGATGAGCAATTCTTATCTCAGTACCTGTGAGCTCTCTTCCTTCTAGTGTTGCCCGGTGTTGCATAAGATTCAACCTTAGCATCACTGCCATGTCACTCCTTGTCAACATTGGGTTGTCTTTGCAAAGCTCATCTACCTTAACACTCTGTTCTGGTGTGAGTACACTTTCATCAAAGGGTAGCTCCACATATGGCTCATCATCTTTCATGTGATCTTCAAATGTGTCTTCCTCTTCTTGTGGCCAATCAAAGTAGCTTGCAGCCATTACTGCAAAGAACAAAAGCTAGAATAAAAGGTTAATAACTATACAAAGAAAAACAAAGCATAAGAAAAGAAAGCTTAATCTCAAGAAAGTTTGAAATCCTAATGATAAATCTACTTAGCTGCCCGGCAACGGCGCCAAATTGATTACTGCGTTTTACCACAGGCCAATTAACCTAATGTGCACACTACCACAATCGAATGGTATATCGATGCAGCACTTTAGGATCGAATCCACAAGGAACTAATGATCTATAACACTAAGAATACACAAATTTTCCTAATCTAAGCAAATAAGAAGATTGATGGTTTGTAACAAGCTAAACTCCTAGAATTATAAACAAGGTGATCTCAAATTCAAACAAGAAATAAGTGCAAGAATGAAACTTTCAATCAATAGCTAGGATGGATTCATGGACAAGATAATCGATATCGGGTGATCAAGATTCAATCTAGGATGAACAAACAAAACAATCAACAAGTCTATAGGTCTAGAACTCATAAAATAGACTAATCCACTTCCATGATAGAAATCCCTTTGTAATCAAGTACTAAACATCAAATGTCTTTGGCTTAATACTATCAAACAAGCATTATGATTAAGTCTACTAACCATCTAGCAATCCTAACATCAAATGTCTTTGGTTATTCAAGCTAGAGCAATACTAAGTTCATTCAAGCATTTTAACAAACACCTTTCGGGCATAAAATAGCTTAAGATCTAGATAAGAGTGATCAAGTCTAATCTAGCATTAAGAACACTTAGTAAGCATAGAATAATGTTAATCAAGCAAGAGACATTCTAAATATCCACTTAATCACCCTAATCTACTTAACCCATGAATCACAAGTTCACTACTCAATATTTTCCATGAGAAACCTTAAACCCATATGAGATTCAAGGCAAATCATGTTAATGAGCAAGAAAAACACAATAAAAATGAAGTACTTCCTTCCAATGATCAAAAGATTCAAGCTTTTTTAGTTTAGACAAAGTTTTTGAGAGAAAAAGAGATCCCCATAGGGTTTTAGGGTCTAAAACTATATATAGGAGTCCAAAAAACGAGTCGGATCAACCCAACAAACCCGGGTTGACCCATAAAAATTTGGGTATTTTTGCCTGTAGCGACCAGCTGTGGTCGCTACGCCTGGTCGCTACGGACTGTAGCGACCACGCATGGTCGCTACGCCTGGTCGCTACGGCATCCGCATATCTCTTGTAGGTCTGTAGCGACCACGCCTGGTCGCTACGCCTGGTCGCTACGGCATCCGCATTTCTGCTGTGGGTCTGTAGCGATCACTCCTGGTCGCTACGCCTGGTCGCTACACCCCCATTTCGCTCCACACTTCACTTTCTTAGCCTCAATTGTCTCCAAAGTCACCAATAAGCATCTCCAACACTTGACATAGACAAATGTAATGGAATGCAACCTAAATATGCCTAAATGCTATCCTATATGCTTAAAATGCATCAAAAGAGATGATCAAAACCATGCAAATATGTAAGATATCACTAATCCCCGTAAAATTGAATCAATATCATAGGAGTTGTGATGAAGAAGTTATCTCACTTCCACTCGAAGTGATTTCAGATTACACTATTTGGAGAATTGGCAATTTGTTCATGATTCTAATAAAACCAGAATGAATCACGATGTCGGAAGCTTGATTTTGACTCATAAATGAGTGGAGAATCACTCTCATGTCGAATCAATATCATACGAGTTACGATGAAGAAGTTATCCCACTTTCAACTGAAGTGATTCTAGTTTACTCTATTCGGAGATTTGACAATTTTTTATTGATTCTAATCAAACCATAATGAATCACGATGTAAGAAGCTTCCTTTGGACACACAAATAATTGGCTAATTCCCTTGAAGTTGAATCAATATCATAGGAATTATGACGAAGAAGTTATCCCACTTTTAAACGAAGTGATTCAAGTTTAGCATGTTTGGAGATTTGGCAATTTGTTCTTGATTCCGATAAAACCAGAATGAATCAAGATGTCATTATCATAGGAGTTATGATGAAGAAGTTATGTCACTTCCAACTGAAGTGATTCAAGATTACCCTGTTTGGAGAATTGGCAATTTGTTATTGATTCTTATAAAACCAAAATGAATCACGATGTTAGAAGCTTGATTTTGACTCACTAATCAGTGGAGAATAACCCTGATGTTGAATCAATATCATACGAGTTATGATGAAGAAGTTATCCAACTATCAACCGGAGTGATTCCAGTATACCCTATTTGGAGATTTGGCAATTTATTATTGATTCTAATAAAACCAGAATGAATCACGATATCAGAAGATTTTTTTGACTCATAAATCAGTGGAGAATCACCCATGTTGAATCACTATCATACGAGTTATGATGAAGAAGTTATCCCACTTTCAACCGAAGTTATTCTAATTTACTCTGTTTGGGGTTTTGACAATTTCTTATTGATTCTAATCCAACCAGAATGAATCACGATGTAAGAAGCTTCATTTGAACACACAAATCAGTGAATCAATATCATAGGAGTTTATGATGAAGAGGTTATCCCACTTTCAACCAAAGTGATTCCAGTTTACCCAGTTTGGAGATTTGGCAATTTGTTCTTGATTCTATAAAACAAGAATGAATCTCGATGTCAGAATCTTGATTTTGACTCATAAATCAGTGGAGAATCACCCTAATGTTGACTCAATATCATATGACTTATGATGAAGAAGTTATCTCACTTTCAACCGAAGTGATTCTAGTTTACTCTATTTGGAGATTTCACAATTTATTATTGATTCTAATCAAACCAGAATGAATCACGATGTAAGATATTTCATTTGGACACACAAATCAGTGACTAATCACCTTGAAGTTTAATCAATATCATAGGATTATGATGAAGAAGTTATCCCACTTTCAACCGAAGTGATTCCAGATGACCCTGTTTGGAGATTTGGCAATTTGTTCTTGATTCTAATAAAACCAGAATGAATCACGATGTCAGAAGCTTGATTTAGACTCATAAATCAGTGGATAATCACCCTCATGTTGAATAAATATTATACGAGTTATGATGACGAAGTTATCCCACTTTCAACCGAAGTGATTCTAGTTTACTCTGTTTGTATATTTGACAATTTCTTATTGATTCTATTTAAACCAGAATGAAACTTGATGAAAGAAGCTTATTTGGACATAAAAATCAGTGGCCAATCCCCCTGAAGTTGAATCAATATCATAGGACTTATGATGAAGGAGTTATCCCACTATCAACCGAAGTAATTCCAGTTTACCCTATTTGGGGATTTCGTAATTTGTCTCGATTCTAATATAACCAGAATGAATTACGATGTCAAAAGCTTGAGTTTCACTCATAAATCAGTGGAGAATCACCCTGATGTTGAATCAATATCATACGAGTTCTGATGAAGAAGTTATCCCACTTCAAACCGAAGTTGTTCTAGTTTTACTCTGTTTGGAGATTTGTCAATTTCTTATTGATTCTAATCAAACCAGAATGAATCACAATGTAAGAAGCTTCTTTTGGATATACAAGTCAGTGTTTAATCACCTTGACGCTGAATTAAAATCATAGGAGTTATGATGAAGAAGTTATCTCACTTTCAACCAAAGTGATTATAATTTACCTTGTTTGGAGATTTGACATTTTTTTCTTGATTCTAATAAAACAAGAATGAATCAAGATGTCAGATGCTTGATTTTAACTTATAAATCTGTGTAGAATCACCCTGCTGTTGAATCAATATCATACTAGTTATGATGAAGAAGTTATCCCACTTTCACCCGAAGTGATTCTAGTTTACTCTGTTTGGAGATTTGACTATTTCTAATTGATTCTAATAAAACCAGAATGAATCACGATGTCGGAAGCTTGATTTTGACTCATAAATGAGTGGAGAATCACTCTCATGTTGAATCAATATATACGAGTTATGATGAAGAAGTTATCCCACTTTCAACTGAAGTGCTTCTAGTTTATTATGTTCGGAGATTTGACAATTTCTTTTTGATTCAAATAAAACGAGAATGAATCACGATGTAAGAAGCTTACTTTGGACACACAAATCATTGGCTAATTCCCCTGAAGTTGAATCAATATCATATGAATTATGACGAAGAAGTTATCGCACTTTCAAAAGAAGTGATTCCAGTTTAGCATGTTTGGAGATTTGACAATTTGTTCTTGATTCCAATAAAACCAGAATGAATCAAGATGTGAGAAGCTTTATTTTGACTCATAAATCAGTGGAGAATCACCCTCATGTTGAATCAATATCATACGAGTTATGATGAAGAAGTTATCCCACTTTTAACTGAACTGATTCTAGTTTACTCTGTTTGGAGATTTAACAATTTCTTATTGATTCTAATCAAACCAGAATGAATCACGATATCAGAAGCTTCTTTTGGAAACACAAACCAGTGGCTAATCCCCCTAAAGTTGAATCAATATCATAGGCGTTATGACGAAGAAGTTATTTCACTTCCAACTGAGGTGAATCCAGATTACCCTGTTTGGAGAATTGGCAATTTGTTATTGATTCTTATAAAACCAAAATGAATCACGATGTCAAAAGCTTGATTTTGACTCACTAATCAATGGAGAATAACCCTGATGTTGAATCAATATCATACGAGTTATGATGAAGAAGTTATCCAACTATCAAACGGAGTGAATCCAGTATACCCTATTTGGAGATTTGGCAATTTATTCTTGATTCTAATAAAACCAGAATGAATCACGATATCAGAAGCTTTTTTTTTGACTCATAAATCAGTGGAGAATCACCCTCATGTTGAATCAATATAATACGAGTTATGATGAAGAAGTTATCCCACTTTAAACCGAAGTGATTCTAGTTAACTCTGTTTGGAGATTTAACAATTTCTTATTGATTCTAATCAAACCAGAATGAATCACGATATAAGAAGCTTCTTTTGGAAACACAAACCAGTGGCTAATCCCCCTAAAGTTGAATCAGTATCATAGGAGTTATGATGAAGAAGTTATGTCACTTCCAACTGAAGTGATTCAAGATTACCCTGTTTGGAGAATTGGCAATTTGTTATTGATTCTTATAAAACCAAAATGAATCACGATGTCAGAAGCTTGATTTTGACTCACTAATCAGTGGAGAATAACTCTGACGTTTAATCAATATCATACGAGTTATGATGAAGAAGTTATCCAACTATCAACCGGAGTGATTCCAGTATACCCTATTGGGAGACTCACCCTGAAGTTGAATCAGGATCATAGGGGTTATGATGAAGAAGTTATCCCACGTTTGACCAAAGTGATTCCAGATTACCCTATTTGGAGTTTTGGCAATTTTTTTTTGATTTTAATCAAACAATAATAAATAAAGATGTAAGAAGCTTGATTTGAACTCATAAATAAGTGGAGAATAACCCTAAAGTTAAATCAATATAATTGGAGTTATGATGAAGAAGTTATCCCACTTTTAACCGAAGTGATTTCAGTTAACCCTGTTTGGAGATTTGACAATTTCTTCTTGATACTAATAAAACCAGAATGAATCACGATGTAAGAAGCTTGATTTGGCTCAGAAATCAGTGGTCAATCACCCTGAAGTTGAATCAATATCATAGGAGTTATGATGAAGAGGTTATCCCACTTTTAACCGAAGTGCTTCCAGTTTACCATATTTGGAGATTTGGCAATTTCTTCTTGATACTAATAAAACAAGAATGAATAAAGATGTAAGAATCTTGATTTGGACTCCTTAATCAGTGGATAATCACCCTGAAGTTGAATCTATATCATTGGAGTTATGATAAAGAAGTTATCCCACTTTTAACATATGTAATTCCAGTTTACCCTGTTTGAAGATTTGAAAATTTTTCTTGATACTAATAAAACCAGAATAAATAACAATGTAAGAAGCTTGATCTAAACTCATAAATCAGTGCAGAATCACCCTGAAATTGAATCAGGATCATAGGGGTTATGATGAAGAAGTTATCCCACTTTTAACCAAAGTTATTTTAGTTTACCCTATTTGGAGATTTGGCAATTTCTTCTTGATTTTAATTAAACCAGAATGAATCAAGATGTAAGAAGCTTGATTTGAACTCATAAATAAGTGGAGAATCACCCTGAATTTGAATCAGTATCATTGGAGTTATGATGAAGAAGTTATCCCACTTTTAACCGAAGTGATTCTAGTTTATCATGTTTGAAGATTTGGCAATTTATTCTTGATTCCAATAAAACCAGAATGAATCAAGATGTATTAAGATTGATTTAGACTCATAAATCAGTGGTTAATAAACCTGAAGATGAATCAATATCATAGGAGTTATGATGAAGAAGTTATCCCACTTTTAACCGATGTGATTCCAGTTTATCCTGTTTGGAGATTTGGCAATTTCTTCTTGATTCTAATCAAACCAGAATGAATCAAGATGTAAGAAGATTGATTTGGACTCATAAATCAGTGTTTAATCACCCTGAAGGTTAATCAATATCATAATAGTTATGATGAAGACGTTATCCCACTTTTAACCGAAGTGCTTGCAGTTTACCATATTTGGAGATTTGGCAATTTCATCTTGATACTTATAAAAACAGAATAACTCACGATGTAAGAAGCTTGATTTGGATTCATAAATCAGTGAGTAATCACTCTGAAGTTGAATCATTATCTGTGGAGTTATGATGATGAAGTTATCCCACTTTTAACCGAAGTGCTTCCAGTTTACCCTATTTGGAAATTTGGCAATTTCTTCATGATTTTAATCAAACCAGAAAGAATCAAGATTTAAGAAGCTTTATTTGGACTCATAAATAAGTGGTTAATCAACCTTAAGATGAATCAATATCATAGGAGTTGTGATGAAGAAGTTATCCCACTTTTAACCGAAGTGATTCCACTTTATCCTACTTGGAGATTTGGCAATTTCTTTTTGATTCTAATCAAACCAGAATGAATAAAGATGTAAGAAGCTTGTTTTGGACTCATAAATCAGTGGTTAATCACCCTGAAGTTTAATCAGTATCATTGGAGTTATGATGAAGAATTTATCCCACTTTTAACCGAAGTGATTCCAATTTACCCTGTTTGGAGATTTGGCAATTTCTTCTTGATACTAATCAAACCAGAATGAATCAAGATGTAAGAAGATTTATTTGGAATCCTTAATCAGTGGATAATCACCCTGAAGTTGAATCAGTATCATTGGAGTTAAGATGAAGAAGTTATCCCACTTTTAACCTAAGTGATTTCAGTTTCCCATGTTTGTTGATTTAGCAATTTCTTTTTGATTCTAATCAAACCAGAATGAATCAAGATGTAAGAAGCTTGATTTGAACTCATATATCAGTGGTTATTCACCCTGAAGTTAAATCAATATAGTAGGTAATATGATCCTAGGATGTTGCTCTGGATCAGATGGGATAGATCCTTGCCTAAACGAGTCAGAGACTCAAATTTATCAAGGTATGTGGATCGATTGGTGACACAAAGAGTTGCGGATGGACTCCTTGATACTCCTAGGAACTAGATCAGATATGACACACCAAACTAGAACCCTTAGACGCCGGATATGACTCACCAGCAATCTCTTACACTCGACAAAGAAGAGAGAAAGAGTAGACAAAAGGTTTTTTTAGATAAAAGACTGCTTGATTCAGAATGAGAGTTTACAAGCGTTTAAATAGAGAAACCAAGGAATATGCCTTAGGCTTCGAGAATAACATAACATAGAAACTATAGTCTAAAACATAACATAAGATAAATAGATAGAGTAGTCTTCTTAGGCTTGGACCGATATTAGCACCTAGGTGATGTGTAAGCAGCTTGTGGCCTCGTTAAAAACCTTCCTCCGGAAAACGTCTTTGGGACAAAACCAAGAGCAAGGAAAGGAGCACACACAAGTACTTGCCTAAGTACTAATTCAGATAGATGAGGAGATAGCTTGAATGGTGATCAAGGTATCTCAGATCATCAATCTTTGTCCAAGACCTTCTTCTTGTTTCCATACTAGTCTAAGTGATCCTCCAATGGCTCCATTTAGTTTCTTAGTTCTGGAACGAGTCATGGGACCTTCTGGAATGGATAAGGCATCTTCAATAGCTGGTTGGTTCATGGGTGCATTCCTGGTTACATCCTCTTCTTTGTTGTACTGGTCCATGATCACATCAGTAGGAGTTATGATGAAGAGGTTATCCCACTTTTAACCGAAGTGCTCTTATGTGATCATGGAAAGCACCAAGGAATGGAAGCATGAACCTGAACCTGAAGAGCTTGTAGCTGAGGATGCAACATTGAAGAATGCATTGAAAGAAGAAGAATACATAGGTCTTGGTCGAAGCTTGATCATCCAAGACAATTTAACCATCATTTAATCCATTCCACCTTCAAGCTGATCATCATCTAGGCAAGTAGGATTGTGTGTACTCTTTTCCTCACTTTGGTTTTGTCCCAATGGGTTTTACGGAGGGAGGTTTTTAACGAGGCCACAAGACTACTTCTCACATTCCCTAGATGATGCATCTCGGTTACACCTTGGACCGACCTTATGTTATGTTTTATCCTATGTTTTTCATTTAGTCTCTATCTATTTTTGAGAGGAGCCTCTTGGCCTTCTTTTCTTATGTTTTCGAGATGCTGTGCATGTACAGCCTTCTGCATTTATATGCTGGACGAAATTGAGTAATAAACCATCAAAAATTTCAGTCAAAAACTTGTTTCTCCTTCCTTACTTCTCTGTCGAGATTTCTTAAGGTTTCTGGTGTGTAATATCCAGAGTTAATGACTTCTTATTTGGTGTGTCATATCCAGATCAGTCGCCTAGGAGTATCAAGAGATCATCCATCCCTCTTGTGTCACCATTCGATCCACATGCCTTGAGAAACTTGAGTCTTTTGATTCGTTTCTGCAAGGATTATCCCATCTGTTCCATAGAGTATCCTAGGATTTTATCATGCTCCAGTTTACCATATTTGGAGATTTGACAATTTCTTCTTGATACTAATAAAACCAGAATGAATCATGATGTAAGAAGCTTTATTTGTACTCATAAATCAGTGGATAATCACCCTGAAGTTCAATAAATATCATTGGAGTTATGATGATGAAGTTATTCCACTTTTAACCGAAGTGATTCCAATTTACCATGTTTGGAGAATTTGCAATTTCATCTTGATTCTAATCAAACCAGATTGAATCAAGATGTAGGAAGCATGATTTTGACTCATAAATCAGTGAATCTGAAGTTGAATCAATATCATTGGAGATATGATGAAGAAGTTATCCCACTTTTAACCGAAGTGATTCCAGTTTAACCTGTTTGGAGATTTGGCAATTTCTTCTTGATAGCTTGAGATGCAAGTATGTACGGAATGTCTTGTCTTCCAAGCTTATGCACATTTGAATAATCCTCTCTTTATTTAATCCTCTTTATGTCTTTGTGTCGATATGTATCAAGATGTAAGAAGCTTTATTTGGACTCATAATCAGTTGAGAATCACCCTGAAGTTGAATCAGTATAGAGCGACATATCTCAATCCCTAGGAAGTACTTTAACTCTCCCAAATCTTTGATATCAAATGTAGATTTAAGGAAAGACTTAGTAGAGATGATACCTTCCTTGTTGTTTCCAGTGATGATTATATCATCAACATAGATGAGGATAACCACAATCCCTTGTTGGCTTGTGAGGGTGAAGATTGTATGATCTGCCTCTGATTTCCTGAACCCTCTTCCATTCAAGGTGGTACTTAGCTTGTGATACCAAGCTCTGGGAGATTGTTTTAGCCCATAGATTGCCTTCTTGAGTCTTAGAATAGTCCCTGGCTTGACTAGATGCTCTAGACCAGGTGATGGACGCATATAGAATTCATCCTCTAGTTCTTCTTGTAGGAAAGCATTCTTGACATCCATTTGCCAGAGATCCCATTCCAGGTTCACTGCTATGGACAGTATAGTCCTTATTGTGTGTAACTTGTTCACTGGTGCAAAGGTATCATTGTAGTCTTCTCCATATGTTTGAGTGAAACCTCTTGCAACCAATCTGGTCTTCTTCCTCTTTGGTTTCCTATTGGCTAGGTACTTAATGGTGAATATCCATTTGCTTGTCATTGCCTTTTGGAAGTTCAGATTCATACCAAGTATAATTGTTTATCATAGCTTTGGTTTCAGCACCAACAGACTCTTGTTGAAATTTAAGAATAAGTAACCCCAAACATTTTTGGTGAAGTACATGAGCATAAGGGGAAGAAGCTCAATGGCTTTCTTAGTTTTCATTGATAACAGAACATACATATTTATACAGAAAATAGAGACTAAATGCTTAAACTTAAAGCTTATACACGTCAGTTCACTTGTGGCAACTTGCTTCTGGAGTAGAGTGAAACCAGGAGCTAAAACAAGGAGTAAAAACGTGTGCCACCACTAGTTTCACACTGAAATATCTCCGCAGCTTTCCACCTTTAGAAGTAAGAATAATGAGCTTAGCCTACGAGTGTTGACTTTTCTTCACCTGCTTGTCACCAGCTTGCTTGGCTATTTCTCCTTATTGGATCAGTAATGGGCATGTTCTTCTCATGGCCTCTCTTCATGCTTCATGGACTTCCATTCCTTATAAGGATTGGGCTTCACTTCTCCATAAGCATATTGGGCTGCTGGTTCTTGTTTAATCTGATAGTTGGGCTGCTCTTCTTCTTGGTTCATCATGCTATTGGACTTTTCTTCTTAGGGAACTTGTGTAGACAACCTTATTGGGCTACACTGAAACCTTCTCATGCACCTTATGCATTCTTCTTCTTCTTTGGAGCATGAGTGATTGCCACACTCAAATGAATCCCTGAAGGTCTCCATTTTCGTCCTCACTTGGCTCCATATAGTGATGATAGCTTTGCTGCCCCAAAGCTCTCTTTCACATTCATAATAGGCGCTTTACTCCACACATTCCCTCTTGTGCCCTTCCTTGTTGTGTTTGGAGTTTAGTTAGTAGCTTGTGTCACTCAAGCCATTATTTGCACCATATGAAGAGCTTCTCCTCCTGCCCCTTGGTTCAGCTCTTCCTGGTGTTCTCATTTCAACACTCCTCCTCAAGATAGGCTGGATATGAATATGAAAGCTTATCTTGCACAATGAGAACACTTGTGCACATATCTGGACCTCCTCTCTTTGTGAATCACTTCAACCACCACTTTGATATTTCCTTCTTGCTTTCTCTATCTAAGCTGTCTTTCAGAGGTGCTGCCGGTTTGCCTCTTGTGGTCAGCGTGAGTATAATACTGCCATCTTGGGTCACCGTTGGTCTGCCTCTTTTGGGTCAGTCATCTTAAAGTAGAGCTCTGCGTGCAATGACAAGCTTGTATGGATTCCACCAGTAGGTTAGTCTCCATGGTTGGTCTTCATGATTCACATTCAAACAGCCTCCCAGAAGATTGGTTTGGATATGGAATGAAAGCCAATCTTGAAATGGGAATCATGAGTGTACACATCTTCTTTTGTGTGGGCTTTTTTTTTTTTTTTTGTTTGTTGAAGTTGCCCCAATAGCACTGCCATCTCCTCCTTTGAATTGCTTGTGTATGTACTGACGTTTTTAACAACTTGGATTCACCATCCTTCTTCATTTGCTTGAACCGCTTCTGATGGGAGCCTCATTTGAACTCCTCCTTTGTTTTAGCTTCATGAGAGCTTCAGATGTGATCCAAAAAACACAAGGCTGCTTAAAAACAGCTCTTATTACCACATGAGTTTATAAACAAACTATCTCCTCCTGAGATATTTCACACACGTTTTTCCTTCTTGAAAACACCATCTTTGAATACACCATCTTGAAAAAACACCTTTGTTCTTCTTGTAGCTTATGGTCTGTTGGTAACATAATTGGATAATCTCCACAGCCACAGCTACCCAAGATACAAAGGAACACCATACATGTTTTGATTGATCCACCTCTTCAGCTTATGAAATCCTTATCTCAACACCCAGGAAAACACTTCTGATGTGTAGGAAGGTAGTCACCAGTGAGAGAATGAACAACTTCTTGTTTGGACCAGTTCTGCAACATCTTCATAACTGATCTCCAAAGGCTGTCTTCAACAGCTTCAAATGCCTCCTTGATTTATGGGAAGGCGCCTCTTGCTTGCAAGGATACTGAACTCCAGCTCCTTGTCATCTGGACCATTATGGTCTTCTAAGGCTGCATCTTCAGCAGATCAACAACTCCAGTTCTCCAATAGTTTTCTGAAAACCTCGAAGACTGATCATCAAGTTTCTCATTAGGCGTACCACTGCCCTTAGAGAATGAGAGTACGCAAATAAGTAAAAAGAGTATTGAAGGCCCAAAAACTTGAGCTCTTCCATTAGTAACAAGAATTTTGAAAATTGTTTGAACAGAGATCTTGCTCTGTTTTTGTTTTGATTTTGCGTAAGCTTTTGGTTCAGGCATAACACTGCTCTGATACCACGTTGAAATTTAAGAATAAGTAACCCCAAACATTTCTGGTGAAGTACATGAGCATAAGAAGAAGCTCAATGGCTTTCTTAGTTTTCATTGATAACAAAACATACATATTTATACAGAAAATAGAGACTAAATGCTTAAACTTAAAGCTTATACACGTCAGTCCACTTGTGGCAACGTGCTTCTGGAGCAGAGTGAAACTAGGAGCTAAAACAAGGAGTAAAAACGTGTGCCACCTCTAGTTTCACACAGAAATATCTCCGCAGCTTTCCACCTTTAGAAGTAAGCATAATGAGCTTAGCCTACGATTGTTGACTTTTCTTCACCAGCTTGCTCGGCTATTTCTCCTTATTGGATCAGTACTGGGCCTGTTCTTCTCATGGCCTCTCTTCATGCTTCATGGACTTCCATTCCTTATAAGGATTGGACTTCAATTTTCCATAAGCATATTGGACTGCTGGTTCTTCTTTAATCTGATAGGTGGGCTGCTCTTCTTCTTGGTTCATCATGCTATTTGATAAGATCATAGGATGCTCTCTGGAACAGATGGGATAATCCTTGTAGAAACGAATCAAAAGACTCAAGTTTCTCAAGGCATGTGGATCGAATGGTGACACAAGAGGGATGGATGATCTCTTGATACTCCTAGGCGACTGATCTGGATATGACACACCAAATAAGAAGCCCTTAACACTGGATATTACACACCAGAAACCCTAAGCAATCTCTACAGAGAAGTAAGGAAGAAGAAACAAGTTTTTGACTAAAATATTTGATGATTTATTACTCAATTTCTTCCAGCATATAAAGGGAGAAGGTTGTACATGCACAGCATCTCGAAAACATAGGAAAAGAAGGCCAAGAGGCTCCTCTCAAAAATACATAGAGACTAAATGAAAAACATAGGATAAAACGTAACATAAGGTCGGTCCAAGGTGTAACCGAGATGCATCATCTAGGGAATGTGAGAAGTAGTCTTGTGGCCTCGTTAAAAACCTCCCTCGTTAAAACCCATTGGGACAAAACCAAAGTGAGGAAAAGAGTACACACAATCCTACTTGCCTAGATGATGATCAACTTGAAGGTAGAATGGATTGAATGATGGTTAAGGTGTCTTGGATGATCAAGCTTCGACCAAGACCAATGTATTCTTCTTGTTTCAAAGCATTCTTCCATGTTGCATCCTCAGCTACAAACTCTTCAGATTCAGGTTCATGCTTCCATTCCTTGGTGCTTTCCATGATCACATCACTATTGGACTTTTCTTCTTAGGCAACTTGTGTAGACAACCTTATTGGGCTACACTGAAACCTTCTCATGCACCTTATGCATTCTTCTTCTTCTTTGGAGCATGAGTGATTGCCACACTCAAATGGATCCCTGAAGGTCTCCATTTTCGTCCTCACTCGGCTTCATATAGTGATGATAGCTTTGCTTCCCCAAAGCTCTCTTTCACATTCATAATAGGCGCATTACTCCACAAATTCCCTCTTGTGCCCTTCCTTGTTGTGTTTGAAGTTTAGTTAGTAGCTTGTGTCACTCAAACCATCCATTGCACCATATGAAGAGCTTCTCCTCCTGCCCCTTGGTTCAGCTCTTCCTGGTGTTCTCATTTCAACACTCCTCCTCAAGATAGGCTGGATATGAATATGAAAGCCTATCTTGCAAAATGAGAACACTTGTGCACATATCTGGACCTCCTCTCTTTGTGAATCACTTCAACCACCACTTTGATATTTCCTTCTTCTTTCTATATCTAATCTGTCTTTCAGAGGTGCTGCCGGTTTGCCTCTTTTGGTCAGCGTGAGCATAATACTGCCATCTTGGGTCACCGTTGGTCTGCCTCTTTTGGGTCAGCCATCTTACAGTAGAACTCTGCGGCAATGACAAGCTTGTATGGATTCCACCAGTTGGTTAGTCTCCATGGTTGGTCTTCATGATTCACATTCAAACAACATCTCTCCACCCATCATCCTCTATTGCCTCTTCATAGGAACTTGGTATATATTCTTGATCAAGTTGACCCATAAAGACTGTATGTTCTTGAGGATAGTGCGCCAAAGAATATCTTGCTTGTGTGGGGTGAGCAACTGCCTTACTATTGAAGTATACTCTGGTGTTGATCCAATTAGCTGGATCCTTTCTCACCCTGGTACTTCTTCTCAATGGTTGGATCTGCTGCTCTGCTTCTATAACAGTTTCCACTGCCTCTTCTTCTTCTAGATCTTCACTAGACTGATCAGACTCTGCCTCATGTATTCCATCTTGATCATGTGATTCTGAATCTCTTTCTCTGGTGGGTGTTGTTGTGATTCAGACTCACTGCCCCCCTCAGGATCAAGGTGGATACCTGCATTAGTTGGTGGAGTAGCATCAGGAGTGGAAGCCGTTGCTGGTCCTGGTGCTGGGGAAGTAGGAGATGGTCCACCATTGAACTGAGAGTTGGTGACCCCCAAGCTTTCCAAGATAGTCCTCAAGTTGTTTGCTCTATTAGAGGGGCCATGGGAGAGATCTTTGAGGCTATCCCAGTTCTTCTCATCATAGTACCCCTTTGATTCCACAAACTTTACATCCCTTGAGACTAAGACTTTCCTGGTGTCTGGTGAGTAACATTTGTACCATTTTTGCGTGTGAGAATAGCCAATGAACATGGCCTTGACACTCTTGGCTTCTAGTTTATTGCGTTGCTCACCTGGTATTAAGACATAGCAAACACACCCAAACACATGCAAATGATCTATTGGAGGTTTGATTTTGTTTAATACCTGAAAGGGTGAGACATTTTGGAGGACTTTGGTGGGTATTCTATTGATGAGATAGCAAGTTGAGACCACAACATCGCCCCAAAATCTTTTAGGGATATTGGTGTGAAACATCATGCTCCTTGCAACTTCCATAAGGTGGCGATTCTTCCTTTCAGCAACTCCATTTTGTTGTGGTGTATATGGGCAGCTTGTTTGGTGTATAATGCCATGCTTATCTAAGTGATGTTTAAGGCTTGAATTGTGTATTCTCCACCATTATCAGACCTAAAAATTTTGATCTTAGAATTGAAATGGTTAGATACATAGTTTTGAAAGTTGATGAATGCGTCTAAAACTCTATCTTTAGTTGGTATCAAGGTAAGCCATGTGTATTTCAATTTTTCCTCTATGAATGTAACAAAGTACTTGTGATTCTCTCTAGACACACATGGTGCAGTCCACACATCAGAGTGAACTAGATCAAAACAATGCTCATAAATAGTCATAGATTGAGGAAAAACCGACTTGGAATGTTTACCAAGAATACAAGCCTCACAACTTTCATTTTTAAGAGAGAGATTAGGTAACATCAATCCTAAAGCACAAGGGTGAGGTTGACCTAATCTAGCATGCCATAAAACATCACTAGCTAAAGTAGAAGTAGTATTAAACGCAGAAGTAGAATTCAAAGCAGAAGTTAAATTTGATCTAAGCTTTGTGTCTTCAAGTAAATAGAGCTCTCCTTTGCTTACACCTTTTCCCAGCATCTTGCTAGTTTTAATATCTTGAAAGCAAAACTCATTAGGACTGAAAATAACATTGAAATTGAGGTCATTAGTGGCTCTCTTGACAGATAATAAGTTGGATGTGAACTTAGGCATGTAAAAAGCTTGAGACTTCTTATTAAACAGTTTCAGATTTCCTATGCCCTCAATGGGTATCTTATCCCCATTTGCAATGACTACACTACCTAAGGCCGGTTTGACATCATTAATTAACTTAGCATCCCCCTAATCATGTGATGAGAAGCTCCTGAATCAATGATCAAAGGTCTAGGAGTGCTTAATGTATTTTGGACAGAATTTAAAGCATTGCTACTTATGTTACCAGAATTTGAATTGAGAGCCTTTATGAGGGCTTCAATGTCTGACTTGGTGATAAGGGTGTCACCAGAAGTTGGCTGAGACGTTGCCTGAGAGGTTGAACCCATGACATGAGTGGTAGAGACCATGGCACGCCCATCCTCTCCAATGCGTGCAGCTCCATGGTTTTGGTGTGCCTCCTGACCTCTTGCTTCATGTGCTCTAGCTGCTGAGGTGTGTTTGGGTGGTCTAAGATGAGGGTGAAGTAGTCAGCAATTGGTTTTAGAGTGTCCTTGCCTTTTGCAATGCTCACAAGTCACACGTTTCTCATTTGGTTGGTAGTATGCCTTGTGAGCTGAGCCGGTTTCTGCCTTCTCTACCTTGTTGCCCATGGATAGTTCTCCTTTACCCCCAAATAAACCTTCTGACCCTAGCTCCTTGTGAAGCTGAGCACACAAATCATCCATACTTGGTAGTTCCTTAGCCCTCAAGATGTATTTGATTACATCATTAAAGCTCGGATTAAGGGTAAGAAGCAACCCAAAGATCTTGTCTTGCTCACGCCTTTCTTCAATGATATTGAGGTCAGTTGTGATAGGTCTCAACACTTCTAGCTCTGCCCACAGCTGACTGTACTTTCCAAGGTGCTTGGTGAAGTCCATTTCTTCTTGTTGCAAGTTGTTTATGTCTCGTTTAACTTCAAAGATTCTGGTTAGGTTTGAAGTGTTGCCATAAACTTTGAGTAGAGTATCCCACAGTTGTTTTGCGGTTTCACAATGTGAGTATGCCTCCATGATAGGTGTGTCAAGTGAGCTTTGCAATATAGACAGAACCATATGGTCCTCCTGACCCCATTTGCTTTTATCTACCACTACAACCTCCTTGCCATCTTCCCCTTGAGTAATCTGCCTTGGGGCTTCTCCTGACATGATATGCTCCCATAGACCCCTTCCCCCAAGAGCTGTCTTGGCCAATCTAGACCAGATGAGGTAGTTTGCACCTTTTAAGGTGACCGGAATCATCACTGGCTTGTGTTGCTCCATCTTCTCTTTGCTTTTGTCCAGCGGGTAAAAGGAAGTACCCAATGGAACTGAACTTCCGGATGTTGGGTTTAGAAAGAACAATGTAGTGAACAGGTTACTGCCTTAGAAAGAGGTAAGTTGGACAGAAGAGAGTGAGAACAGCCAAGAACTAGAGAAAACTCAGTAAGAACAATACTATTATTCGGTGGACAATAGGGTTTGTGAGAGAAATTTGAAAAAGTAAACCGATTAAGTGAAAGAGAAGGTGAAGTAATGAAGATTTGCGGAAGAGATTAGGTGCTCAAGAGCGTGTAAGCTCTGATACCATGTTAGAAAATGAAGAACAGAGTGAAGAACAAGAGAGAGAGAGAGAGAGAGAGAGAGTGATCCGGGAGAGAAAGAGAGAGGGATACTCGACAAGGGAGAGAGTAAAGAAGGATCTAATTTCATTAATCTGAATAAGTGAGAGTATACAAGTATTTAAAGGCAAATAGACTAATACAGAAACTAATAAACAATTGTGTTCTGCTCAAGGCATTGAAAGTAAGCTTGGATCTGCATCTACATCTTCAAGTGATTCCAGATCCTCCCTTCCTCTTGTTTATTTATTCAATTTGTCAATATAAAGATAACAGGAACTTGCACTCAAACATATCAACAAGAAAGAATATAAAACATAATGCATCAGTGGTCAGGTTATTAACTCAAGTCTTAATTCCATTTCATCTCCGCTTAGCCCGTGGTAAACTGAGTCCGGTTCAATAAATAACCCTAAGGACTCTATCATGTAATAACGTTAGCATTCTACTCTATTTGTGACTCGATCTATCCTAAGTTCCAAGTGGAACTTAAGCATAACCAAAAACGTTCCTAAATTCCAAGTCGAACTCAAGCTTCAGTTGCACGCGCGACGACATCTCGTGCTTTGATATGTCAAGCCGCATATCATGCTTCCATGCACGGCGACACCTCGTGCTTGTGTAGACACTAAGCTTGTTAGATGTTTGATAGCACGTCCTGATCCCATGCACAGAGCCACCTCGTGCTTCTCGGTCCGTTCATCTGATTTCGGTCCTTCCGGCATATTTTTGACCCGCGATCAATCCTGAATATTTTTCCGCCGCGTTTCTGATGCGCTGAATATTTTTAATAAATTTCAATCTAAATTCTGACCTTCACTCTCCGGCTTCCTTCGAGAAATTCCATAGTACTGAAATTAGGGCTTTTGCCCAACTTTGGGTTTTTCCATCGTGCTTCGATCCCATCGTGCTTACTTCCCGTCCTGATTCCGACTTATTTTGTCTCCAACATAATATCTTACTGATACAAAGTTTTGCTGAAAATTCCGTGCTTAAGAAACGTTGTGCTTCAAAAACGTCGTGCTTCCAAAAACGCGATGCTTCCAAAACGTCCCTCTGATCAATCTAAGACATTGTCTAACCATGGTCCAGCAGATTATTTGGCTCATGCATCACTCACGATCAATTCTTTGACCACCACGTATTTCAAAAATTTTGGATCGATCCTTAGTGCCCGCGACTCGACCTCCAGGTTGAAGCTCGACCAGTCTTCCATTTTCTCCGAACTATGTTAAGTCTTATATGACCAAAACTCAACATTCCTCATCATACTTTCATCCCCAAAGGCTTGGCTCCAAATTCCAACTTTGTCGATCTCGACCATTTTACCCCTTCGGTAGGGTTACTACATTCTCCCCTCCTTAATAGAATTCATCCTCGAATTCTGACATGTCCACTTGCTAATATTCACAACATGCTCCTCCTTGGTGACAATTTCTTCCTCAGATTACCTCATCTTGTGGTCTTGGTCATTTGATGTGTTTCTTCGTCGGCTCGCCTTTGATGTCTTCTATTGATTTGTTTGGGTCACCTTCCAGACTTTTGATTCTGAACTCATTCTACCTTGACACATCTCAAAGCATTCCCCTTGGTCTTGAATCCTTTCCTTTATTTACTTAGTGATTTCCCATGCTTCACTCATTATAAACTCATATTCGTAACCCTTTACTTTGCCTGCCACTGTCCCTTGAGTTTTCTCCTCGAGGTTGCCACAAACACCTTTATATGTCTTCACTTGAATGATCACAGAGTTGTCTTCTTGCTATAACTCTCCCATGAAAACCTCATTTCCCATAATACTATCTTGTCCATTTGATAGACATAATCCTTGTCAAGATTCCTCAAATCCTTCTCGATCTCTCTTACCCCAAATATTCTGATGAAAACCTTTCCAGTGATGTCTTGTTGCTTTCCATCTGTCCAGTCCATACCACAGTCCAGTTCCTATGAACCTCTCTCCTCTCTCGCTTCGGGTTTGGGTTTTAGGCCTCGAACTCCCTCTACTTTAAGGTATCCATCCTTAAAGTTCTGATCAACAAACACACTTACTAGCTTCAACTTTATAGAACACTTCAGACGCAAGTTAGTCAACAACTACCCCAATAAATACTAATCAAAAACCTAAACACAATGCTAACCAATCAACCTAACAATGCTAACCAGCAACCTAACAATTCTAGATTCCTCTATCTCTAACCTAGTTGCTAAACACAAAAATCCTATCGCTGGACGTGACCGGTATCCCTAATGCGTTTTGTGACCCTTTTTAACTTGATAAAATATTTGAAAACCGATTAAACCATGATTTCCGGAAGCATGGACGAAACCATGCTCTGATACCACCTCTGTAACACCCCTAGACCGTCCTAGACATATGGCCGACCCACCGGCCAACAATCAAACAACAACATGCCCAATAGACCAACCAACACCCAAGGTTATAGATGAGCCAACCGGCCAGCCAACAATCAAACAAGAACTTGACTGACCGTCCAACCCAACACCATCGTCCGGAAGCGCTATGTGACGGGTTAGGGAAAATCCATTCAGAGTCATAGAACTTACTCCGCGACCTAGACCAGTTCATCCACTAACTCGTCCCACTAAATCATGGCTTAAGGCTTTGCAACCCGTACCAAGAGTTAGCGTTTCCGTTAGATCAAGGCTGGGCGCGGCCTAATGCCAAATCGAGCAACACAACGAAAATCAAAATACCGTTTACAAAAGGCATGAAAATTTACACCAGTGATACTAACATCCAGCACCAAGCTATCCGATCATCCTTACTAAAGCTACCTGCAAAAAGGACAAAAGAGTTGGGTGAGTAACCTAATGTTACTCAGTGAGCTGGTGGCCTCTACCCGCAACATATAAACTAACTCAGACAACCCAAAAATGACAATCAATCTAGCCCTTACATGCAAACAAAGCTAAGGCTACACAATCAGTCACAATTTACTATGTAATCAAACAGTTACTAATTTAGACTTGGCCTCCTGCCCAAATCTAACTTTAAGTAACAGGAACCTGCATGAAAACAAGTCAACAACCAATACCTAGTTAACCATATATAAGCCTGAGTTCATTACTCATCTAGTGTTACACACTTAGGCTATACAAGTATCGTTGACCAATCGACCAACAATCATACAAGAACATGATCGGCCAATCATTGATACCGCATAGCATTCAGTATCCACCACCCATGACAAGCAATCACTTAAACCATATAACAACCAACTTTGGGTCTACACTAACAAAAGAGACACCAAGCCTAATCCGGTACCTAACCCGGAAATGGTCTTAACGTTAGAAACCTGCAAAACAATCAATCATCAACCAAACACAAACACAATAATTATACTCTAACTAACTATGACTCTATCAAAACAGTAACACCATATATCAGTGCTACACTTGACATAGGGTTCCATAACACTTTACTAAACACGACCCTCTAACACAACACTCTAACTCGGGAAATGGTGACTTCACGTTCCTCTACATCGGCAATATCCTATCTCCCTACCACAGGCCAGAAGAAGGAAATTTCAACCGACCGCGGCCCACAGTCCATCGGGTCACCGCACGACAGCCCACAGTCCATCTGGTCACTGCCCCGTTACACCGTCGTGTAACACTCAGCCTAGGCCATGACCTCGTCTCTCTGAGTCTTCTCGATCCAGTGAATAAGGGGTTTCCTTAAACCCGCTGAATACGTGGGCGAGGAAAACACTTATCAACCACAAAACAAGCCTAGCATGGGTGGGTTACGCACATGCTGTCAGCAAAACACACACTCTACACAACCTTAATCCATAACCTAACCGAAACAAATGTTCCAGATCCTAATTAGACTCAACTGTACAACACTAACCAATAGTACTGGTAGTCCGACCTATATGGCCTAAGACCCTTAGTACTAACATCGAATCAACTAAGAAACAATATCATAACTAAACAACTAAACGAGTCAGTCACTCCCTTACAAAGAGATGACTAACCTCAAACAACAAGATTAATTAAACAAGCAAGCATTTAACGAATCTATCATGAAATCAACTCAATCAAACTGTTACCCAGATAGTTCGGCCTCCTGCTACAAAACTATCTTTAAAGATAACAGGAACCTGCACTCAACCATATCGACCAGAAAGAATATACAACATGATTCACCCTAGTCTTAGTCAGGTTATAATCTCAGTCTTAATTCTATTTCATCTCAGATTAGCCCGTGCTAAACTGAGTCCGGTTCAATAAACAACCCTAAGTACTCTATCATGTAATAACGTGAGCATTCTACTCTATTTGTGACTCGATCTATCCTAAGTTCCATGTGGAACTCACATTGTTATATGCCGATAAGCAGCTGGTTGATCGGAGAGGACTTAGCCAAACCCAACCTTGACGTCCTGAATGTACTGGACTGATCTTGACTTGGACAGAACCTCCCCTTTTACTGGTCTCGACTGAAATCAACTCGAGCATAACCTTCTTCAGGCGCAGACTCAAAATCGGTAGAGAAACTAACCTCGAAAAGTCTATAAAACTGTCGAAAAAGCTCAAAAACTCTTGCTTTCTTTTTTTACTTTTCTCTCATGTTTATAACTGGCTTTCGGCAGGTCTGGATGTGTTGAAATTATCTGGGGTCGTGGGGGTATTTATAGGAATCTGCAACCAATCAGATTCAGGTTGGTTGCAGCCCATGTGTCGCTTCGAATGGCTCTGGACACATGCACGGCGGCACCTCGTGCTCCACATAGCTGGATGCATGACAAGGATAGCATGAAAGGTGCCACCACGTCCTCCAGATGTATTATGCACGTCCTGGCTGCATGCAAGGCAACACCACAGGGCCTACATGTTGATCAGCATGCTTCGGTTGCATGCGCGACGACACCTCGTGCTTCTACATGTCACGCTGCATGTTCTGCTTCCATGCATGGTGACACCTCCTTCTTATGTAGACAAAGAGCTTTACAGGCAGTTGACACAACGTCCTCCACATGTCTGGAAGCATGGCCTGGTTGCATGCAAGGAAACACCACAACGCCCACATATCGATCAGCACGCTTCGGTTGCATGCGCGACGACACCTCGTGCTTCGACATATCAAGCCGCATGTCATGCTTCCATGCACGGTGACACCTCGTTCTGTGTAGACACTAAACTTGTTAGATGGTTGAAAGTACGTCCTGATCCCATGCACGGAGCCACATCATGCTTCTTGGTCCGTTCATCTGATTTCGGTACTTCCGGCATATTTTTAACCCGCAATCAATCCCGAATATTTTTCCGCTGCCTTTCTGATGCGCTGAATAGAATTAATAAATTCCGATCTGAATTCTGACCTTTATGGAAAATATTTCCCGAGCCTCCGGCTTCCCCCGAGAAATTCCATAGTACCGAAATTAGTGCTTTTGCCCAACTTTGGGTTTTCTCGTCGTGCTTCGATCCCGTCGTGCTTACTTTGCATCGTGCTTAATTCCCGTCCTGCTTCCGACTTATTTTGTCTCCAAAATAATATTTTACTGATATGAAGTTTTGCTGAAAACTTCGTGCTTAAGAAACGTCGTGCTTCTAAAACGTCGAGCTTCTAAACCGTCGTGCTTACTGTACGCCTCGGCCTCTTCCGGGCCTAGGAGGTTTCACCTCACCCCTAGCAGCCCAGTACGCCTCGGCCTCTTCCGGATCGACCGATTGTGCTGCGAACTCCACCTTGGGTGCAACATCGCTATGTTGCAAGCTAGAGCTACTAGGAACAGAACGATCGGGATGGGACTTGGTGGAAGCTTTTTTCCTTGAAGACATGATTTTCTTTTTTTAAAAAAATATAATACCAAAAGGAAATATAGGAGAAAATGATCTTCCTTAGAAAAGAGTTTGTGGAGAATGAGCAGGTGAAGAACTTGAAAAACTTAATCCAGTTACTTATAGGCAAGAAAACTCACTATTCGCCCGCAAGAACATAATAATTCTAACGAGCTAGGGGCTAACTATTGGGGTCAAAATCGGTTACGACGGAATCAAAGCCTAAAACTTCCCCGAAAAGGTCCTCTTTAGAAAAAAATAGATAATGTTTCAAAGAATAGAAGGGCGGGAAAAATGAATTAGAGTTTCGTATAAAGTTTGAAAGAATTTGAGAGAGTATGGAAACAACGAAACGAACATGGGTCTCAATCATCCGACTCGCCCGTTCGGTGAGTTGGACAAGTCCAAATCACCGAACGGGGGAGTTCGACTAAGCATAATGGCCAACTCGCCCATTCGGCAAGTTGGGCCAAGCACAACGGCCAACTCGCCCATTCGTTGAGTTGGACCGAGAGTGATGGTCAACCAGCCTGTTCGGCGAGTTGTACCGAGCATGACGGTCAACTCGCCTGTTCGGCGAGTTGGACCGAGCACGACGGTCAGTCCCTGGTTCTCTCATAAACTCTCATCCAGTTACTATAGGGAAGAAAACTCACTATTCATTCGCAAGAACATAATAATTCTAACGAGCTAGGGGCTAACTGTTGTGGTCAAAATCGGTTACGACGGAATCAAAGCCTGAAACTTCCCCGAAAAGGTCCTCTTTAGAAAAAAGGAAACAATGTTTCAAAGAATAGAAGGGCGGGAAAAAACAAAATCGAGTTTCGTATAAAGTTTGAAAGAATTTATACGAGTTATCCTCAGGCAAACAAATCCTGAGTATCGAAACAACGAAACGACCATGGGTCTCAATCGTCCGACTCGCCCGTTCGGCGAGTTGGACAAGTCCAAATCACCAAATGGGTGAGTTGTACTAAGCATAATGGCCAACTCGCCCATTCGGCGAGTTGGGCCAAGCACGACGGCCAACTCGCCCATTCGTTGAGTTGAACCGAGAGTGATGGTCAACCCGCCTGTTCGGCGGGTTGGACCGAGCATGACGGTCAACTCGCCTGTTTGGCGAGTTGGACCGATCACGACGGTCAGTCCCTGGTTCTCTCATAAACTCTCATCAATTTTCAACTTTAATTGTTTTACTCTCAGAAATCTAAATATAGACTCTTGATTATCTCTGCCATATTTGTTCTAGCTCACCCAGTTTCTGTTCTCTTTCACTTAAACCCTCAAGTCTATCATTCTCATATCCTAAACCATATTTTTGAAAAAAACTCAACCTAGCAATCCCACTTTTTTGAGCTAATCCATGATTGCTATCATACCCTAAATCTAGTTGATAACTACTAAGACATAATCAAATAGAGAACAACAGTCTAAATATAATACATAGATAAAATATTGGGGTTCCAATACAAATCTGCCAAAGGATTTATGAATCTTCTCCCCAAAAAAAACCTAAACCTATATTATAAAACTAAAACTTCCAGAACATCCTCTTTGTGTAATACATAAAGCATAAATATAAAACTCTAAAATTTAGGTCAAAACTTGTCCAGGGCATCTTCGTCATTTTTCCCTAACTTGGGCATGAAATCAGCTGTCTTTGATTTGGCCGTCCATTGATGGCAAGTGTGAAACATAGATTGACCTTGGTATTGTAACATCAGTCGTCCCAAGGTTGTGTCGTTGATCAACGACTATCTTGTACTTCAACTCTCTAAATGATCAGCTACATATTCTTCTCTTCTAAATGCTCCTAAAGCTCGAAGTATCTGCATATATCTCCAAAACATACCCGGATCTGAAAAGACTCTAAAACATAATCTAGACACACATTATAGACCCTAAATAGAGCCTATAACATGGTCTAAAACTGGTAATAAATAGGCTATATCAACTCCCCCAGACTTAACCTTTTAATTGACTGAGATATTTGGATAGGCTTCAATGAATCAAGCCCTAATGGTTGTAGCCACCAGATCATGTTCACTTCTTTTTGACCTTTATATCTTTCTAGGATCATATGAATCAAGCTTTAATGGTTGTCGCCACCAAATCCTGTCCGACTCCTTTTTAATCTGAAGGGGAGAGAGATAGGAATTAGAAGCACATGGACTTTTACCTTCCAGACTTGTAGGAGGAATCCGATCCAGTATATACCAAATCCCAAAGCAAGCAAATAATGTCAGGATTAGTGTTGGAAATCAACTCCGGTTTCTTCAAACTTTCTAAGCAAGTGTGATATAGCAGCAAGATGATCCACTTTGGTATCTCTAGTAATTTCTGCAAATAACTTTCTAAGAATGGTGCTAAAGTGTGGTTAGTCAATAATAAATCTTGTTCATAGTCCCCTTCTTAATTAAATAAAAACTTTTTTTTAGAAACTATATATAGGTATAGAAATAAAACTCACAAACAAATAAATAGCATTAGCGAACCTCCCCAAGACATAAATTACACTGTCCCCAGTGTAATCCGTCCTGGATTGGTTTAGGAAAAAAAAGAAAATCATAAGTAAACAGTGTAAGTAGAAAACTCGATACCTCTCTCTGTAAGAGAGCTTCGATCGGTGGTAGGTGGGTGTGGTCGATTGATGGTCGCGAGCCATTGTCGACTGATGGTTCCTCTATGTTGTCGATTGATGGTGGACCCAAACAGTCTGCAAGAACAAAGTAAAACTTGAAATAAATAGTAGAATAGGTAAAAAGTAGATAAAAAACTTACTACACAGTGGGTTGCATCCCACTCAGCGCTTGGTTATAGTCTTAAGCTCGACGTTTTGGAATTTCTGACTATTATTGAGGTGGATCAACACTTGAAAACAAGTGTCTACATCTTCTTTGCTCTTCTGAAACCATGTACCAAAGAAGCTTCTCATTGCCTCATCTCCTTTGGCTTTCTGATTCTTCATAATCTCCCAACCAACCTCCACTGAATGCTTTCTCCTTTGTAGATTCTCAATACTGCGCTGTAGCATTCTAAGTTTGGCAGCCGTAGTCTCTGATATATCCTCCAATTGCTGAGAAATATCTTCCTTCATCAGGCGCTGAAAAAAGCAATCTCATCGAACCTGTCTTCTAATTGTTCTTTTGCTGCGGTTTTCTATCTGTCCATCTCAGTATCGATCGATGGCCTGATGCTGCCGTCGCTCGATGTCAGTCTATCTACTCCAATCGCATGTTGTCTTTGAACAGTATCCAAATCTTGCTTCATCTCATCAATGTGTGTAGTCAAACCGGAGAGGCACTTGTCTATAGGATAGTAGACATCATCAAGCCTCTTGCAGAAATCATCCAGTGACATCTCTTGAGCTTTCTAGATCTCATGCACAATATCATCAATCTCTGCTCTGATATACATAGCGATCTTTGCTGCATGTTCTGGTAAACATATGTAGCTCTGCTCAAACATAGTAGCTCTCTCTAGAATTGCTCTGATGTCCTCTTCTTGCACATTCTCTACTCTTCCGTCTATAGCTCGTGCATTACCATTCTCCTCTCTGTAGATGCCATATTCATCCTTCTTTTCCCAATGGAAAATTTTTCTCCGATCAGCATCATAAGCTCTCATTCCATGCTCTATACGACAGTTGATCGATAGTGGGTTGATCCTACCAATCGATCTTGGAATTTCTGAACCATAGGCATTAGAAGTACAAAACTGGTGTACCCATGGAAAGGCGTTGTTGATCGATGCATGCTGCCTGTCGTCGATCGATCTAGGATGTTCGGAAGTGTATAAATCATCATGGATCGGCTCGTTCTTCTGCTCATCAATGTCGATCGACGCACTGTTGCGGTTGTCAAAATAAATTTCCTGATCCATTGGCCATAACAAGGACATCTGCTACATCCTCCTTAGCTATATGTAGAATTCTTCCATAAAGAGCCCGTGCACGTCCTTCTGGGTCTCTGAAAATTCCAAACTCATTTGGTTTAAGATAACCAATATTTGTATATTATGGTCTAAGTTCTTGTTCTTGTTTGCGTCTGATGTCGTTTGATGGCTAGGACATGCCGTCGATCGATGCTTGATTATCCACGTTCGCAATCATTACCCAGCCGGTGTCTTCCTGTGCTAGGCCGCGATACTCAATCAGCTCTTTCTCTCTGTAACTTGTATCGTATTCTTTGGAAGATTCACCGTATCATCGGTATTCCTGATGTGTTACGATTGATGGTTTATCGTGAATGTCGATCGATGCTCGATAATCAAACTGTTGGCCAGCTCCATTAGCCATCACAAGTATATCTGCCACATATTCCCTCGTGACATGTAGAATTCTGCAATTCATAGCTCTTGCGTGACCATCTGGATCTCTCATAATACCGAACTCATCTGGTTGTAGAAAACCATATTCCTTCTCACTTTCTGCTGGTGAATCTAGTTCAGACTCTGCTTTAATATCAATATCAATCGATGGTGTATGGTTACCGTTGATCGATGTCAATTCCCCGATTTGGTGGGAAATATGAAGAACACCTGCCTCTTCCATAGCAATACCATGGTACTCGATTATCTCTTCTTCTCTGTAATCTTCGTCGTACTCGAGGTAGGCTGGGTTGTATTTGAAATCTGCATGGTATGTGTTGATCGGTTCTGAAGTAGGATTATCGATCAATAACAAAGGGTGGGTGTCGACCGATTGCTGAACGGCAAATGCGTCGATCGTCTGTCTGGATTGGTATCGATCGATGCTCCATCTTCTGACTCATCATTGAACTCATAATCGCAGAAGCAAGTGGCCACAACCTCTGCATCATTACACAATTCAATCACTGTAGCTTTGTTCTTATTCTTAACAGGTTCATAAAAAATATTTTGATCAACTAGAGATAGATACAACCTGTTTTACTTCATATCGCATATAGCTCCCATAGTGGCCATGAATGCTCTCCCATGTAGTAGTGAAGAGTTCCAATTTATCTTGATGTCCATCACATGGAAGTCTACTGGGACAAGGGTGTTGTTAATCTGCAGTGGAACATCTTTTACCATTCCTCCTGAGTTCACTTTTGAGCAGTATACAAATGTCAAAAGAATCATTGGAGGGTTCCACTTTCAATTTATTGTTGTCCTCGTCTGATGATAAGGATGGACAAGCACCATACTAAGTTTCGTATATCATTGATCTTAAACCCTAAAATCTAAGACCATGACCCCTAAGTTATTGTGTTGTATTCTTATGTTTTAAACTTTTTTTTATGTTCTAAACTTTACTATAACGTTGTACCATATATAGTAAACTTATAACGTTGTATTATATATTATGTTTTAAATATTTAGAATGTATGATTATGTTTATGGTTTAAAAGTTGTTTGATTATTTATGTTAATTTTTCTTTTGGTCACAAATATTTTTGTGAAATTTTTGCTCCCAGCCAAGCCCAATTTGTTTTCCACCAAAGCCCAAAATTTTCCCCTAAACAATACTTTCACTCTTTGACTCTTTCGTGAAGAACATCTGAAACCTTAATCAGTTGGGTTCTGTCTGCCTCCTACGTCAATCGCACCCATCTCAACCCCCTCTGTCGATCTGAACTCTCTGCCTCCATCATTAACCGCTGAAGACGATGGCCGGAAGGAAGAAACAAAGGAAGATTGTTGCTGGGGAAAAGTAATCCATTAAGAGATGACTTTAGCTTCCGGCTTCCAGGTTCCTGCCTCCGACTTCCAGGTTCCTACCTCCCTCTTCCAGGTTCATGGTCAGATTAATTTTCCTGCCTCCGGGAAAAGAGGAAAAATTCTACATAAATACAACCCTTCACATATCTCAAGATATGGTTGGACCTCCTTAAATCCAAAGGAAAACGGAAATACTCCAATAGCATAAGCTATCTTCAAGATAAATGGAAATATTCTATTATCTATGCAAATAGTGAATATTTCCTTTTTATAGGAGAGAGGCACGGCCCCTATTATATATATAGAGTTCCTAAACCCTAAAAGAGGGGGTAAACTCGTCCAAAAGCTTTACCTAAAAGGACACATGAATTCTACAGCCGCCAAGGCAAGAATTCATACCTAGAAGATTATCTTCACAACCATACCTATGACATAGTTATCCTCGGGGATACCACCAACCAGATGATGATTTATGCTTACTACAGCATGTCTGAAACCCTATTTTTGGTCCAAGACCAGAGCGGATAAATTTGACAGACGCTCAGGCAATATTTGACAAAGAAGACATCTTCACCGACCTGCCTATAACAGGCAGATCCCTACAATTACTATCAGCCATATCAAGGCGTATGCTCACTATATGAGTCAACAACTCGGTATTTTGGCTCAGTCCACGATCTCCTACTTATCAGCAGGAATACTAGATGCTCTCTATAGCATTACGACTAGTCTATCATCTGGTACGGCCATGTGCCCGCCATAATAAATGACTACTATCAACTACGAAGCCATGGGCTCGCATGGATACATGCCCACTAGGCCATGGACTCACCAGTCTACATGCCCATCTAAGTTACGGGCCTCCAATAATATGAAATACAAATGGTTTAATCCCTCACTAAAGGGTACTTAGGCAATCCCCAATGAAGGATGCAGCTATAAATCCAAACACCTTCCATGGTTCCACGACTCAAAGCCCATAGGATACCTTTGGATGCAGGAACCATCAATCATAGAGCAGGAAGACCCTGCGGTCTTCACTATAGACATGCAGCTCCCGCCTAATGATCTATGTCTCTTTCTGATACCAAGTTATTCACGACATATACTGGCTCATACCCATGTGGAAGTAATCCTTAAGCAAGCCCTCCCAGTTTATCAACAATTGAAGCATGAGAATTCCCTACGACTACTTGTCTTCTTCTCTCTATCATCTCGTAGAGCTGAGCATGAATCGCTTGTACCTAAAATACCCTAACATTTTGGCGAAAGAAGGCGGGGCAGTTTCAAACTACGTGACGATGTGATAGGCGGAGGAGGCATTACACGTCTTCCTGCAAAATATCTCAAACCCAGCCACTTGGGGGCAAGAAACGACTTATTCCCATCAGATCCTAAGGATCTGGCTATGAGTTCTTTCCGGTTCCGGATCTCAACCCAAAATAGCACCTCTACAATCTTTGGTTCCTGCTGCTTTCGGGTCACAACTACAAATAAGTCCTCTACAACCGTTGGACTAAAAGACCCAGAGCATAAATAGTCATTAATAACGTCAAATCAGCGGGTAACCCACAAAGCAACAATGTAGCAGGCCATAGATGCCACCAATGCGTCCAAATTCAAAACTCCGGCCCACATGAAAAATATTGAAGGTCCTTAAGCAGGAGACAACAACTTCATTCCTGGTTGGAAACTCCGACGAATCCCAAAAGCAGAAGACAAAAGAAAAATTCCTGGGAACACTACATGCATAACAAAGAGGAATTAATAAACTTCTGAGGAAAGTTCCTTAATGGAGTTCCAGAAGAAGAGACAAGAACCAACCAAAAGTTGGAGGGACCATCCCAAATGCCACTCGGTTGCAACTACGGCTTTGTCTCCTGCCATTAGCTTATTTTCCTAGCATAGAAGCCGGAGTGAAATACTAACTCTACACCAAGATGTGATGGCCTTTGATTATTTTGCTCCACTTAAAGCAAAAGAAACAATTAAAACGCACGTCCCGCTACTACTCCCCGAAAAAGAAAAGACTCTAGCCTCATAGAAGTAAACAAAGGCCATCTCCAGCTATCAATACAGAAGAAAAAAATAACAATGTCAATTCAATGGAAAAAGGAAGCCAAGGTTTAAATAAAGGGCAATAAAAACCCAAACTTCCGGGTTCCAACTTTCCAGCTTCCGGGTCCAGCTTCCGGGTTCTAGCTTCCGGGTTCGTGGTTCCAGTTTCTGGGTCTGCAGGTTTTGACCTTGTGAAGAGGCAAAATCCAACGACTCCACGGTTGCTCACTTTTCCAAGAAGCAAGCTCCATCAACCTTATGTCACCTTACTTCGTAAGGAAGCGAGCTTTGACTATCAACAGCTTTACGAAGCTGAAAAAGCAAGCTCCAACCACCATACTACCGCTTTTCCTGGCAATGTACTCTGATACATGTCTCTACAACTTCCCAAGGAAGCTAAGGCCATGTGCCTCTACAAGTTTCCAAGGTTAGGCGCCTTTACAACTTTCTAGGAACCAGAAATCCAGTGAAGTAGGTCCAAGGCCACAAGCCTTCATCAACTTCAAAGAAGACACAACCAAGGGAGGGGTAAATAATTTAGCGTTTGCCAAGGGCAACACGCATCAACAAATCCCATCAACTTACCCACAATAAGGGAGATTCAAGACAAGGTAACGAGTCATCAAATGACATCCAGAAAATTTTGAGAGTGGCTCACCCAAGCGGGAGCAGAGAACAGCCTGGACGAGTCATTAAATGACATCATAAGTCACTGAGAGTGGGTCACCCAAGGAGAAGCAGAGAATAGCTAGAACGGGTCATTGAAACAATCCCTACAAAAGGAGGGAATTCAAGGAATATACGCAAATCAATATTTGTGGATGGTCAACAGTAGGAATGGACTAATCATGTCCTAGTATGCATAAGAAAATGCTGATCCCTGCCTATGAAGCAGCATCGTTCACTCTTACGCAGAAATCCTTGTCTCCAACACCTCTACTCCTAACTAAGAAGTAAATGACCTTAATCCACTGCAGTAAAAATCATCTTAGCCACGTAGACTCCTGCTACCCAAACAACGGAATTCGGCTCCAGACCTGGGTCAATTTTTGCTTCTAGGCCAATTTGAGCTCATAACCATACGACATTATGCCAACCCCTGCTATCCAAGACCAAGGGCGGAGAAGTGTTGTTGCTCTGCTCGACAGATGAGCACGTAGAGAGTGCCATCTTGGTGCGAAGAAGAATAAGAAGGCAGTACCATGTGTACTGTATCAATACAAAGACTATATACAGTCATCCAAAAAATCTAGCTCTCTATCAGCTGAGAAATTATGAATTTACTTCCAGGCTCATTCGATTGTGTGTTAGTACTATCTAGAAGAATATAGCTCAATAAGCCAGAGGAACAATGGCAATCAGCCAAGTATGGGGAAGAGCTCGTCAAAATCCCATAACCTATGGGTTTGAAGAGGATAAATTCCACTACCTCCGGGCTTCAAGAGGATAAATCCTACAACCTCCGATATTCAAGTGGAGAAATCCAAAAATATCTGAGTCTCAAGAAGATATATCAAAGACTTGAAGTGCCTGAATGGAAAGCCTTGAAATCAACCAGTAACATCTGAGACTGAAGGACAAAGTGTCCCACAGCAACCATAAAGTTGTCTTGAAGAGAACGAAGACATTCTTAATGCTACACAAAAAGTCACCAAGTGGAATCTCGACTAAGTCTCAACATCCAATCGATATCGAGGGTGGTCCACCTCCGGGGACAGAGTATGATGCCACATTGAGTAAATACAGCCTCCAGGTCTGAGACATCTTATAATAATTCACTTATGGGTCATGAAAAGGAATCTCTTAAAAAATTCGGGTTCGGAACCGCAATATCTGCCAATCTTTCTGGATCATAACACGAATCCCTTCAAAACTCGGAATTCCAAAGAATAATCAATAGAAACTCTGAGTTCCTACAAGAGATACTTTGATATTTCAGGAGTCAGGGTACGTCCTTAAAAGACAAGCAGTAAAATATCGCTTCACTAGGGAGAAACATCTCTGAAGACCATTCTCCATCCCATATTTAATCCTGGAGCACCAAAGCAAGAAATATGTCATACTCACTGAAGTAAATCGATAATTACTTGATCCGGCCATGCACCATTTGGATCCGAAAAATGTGTGGCTACGTACCACCAAGTTCATGCACTAAAAAGACGAATATTTTTAATCAATGCAATGTGAATCCGAGATCAAGGAGTCCTTCTTCCGAGCGGGGAAACAGATCACATATGGCAGATTCTAACCGATACATCTGATCTTTGTCAACCGGAAAACGATGTATGCCCATTGTAGCATTATACTACAGTGAATTCCTGGTCCAGGCCAAGAAATATCAACTATAAAAAAGTATATCAAGTACCTACTGTGTTGGGGTCAAAAACGGTTATCTCGAAATCAACGTCTAAAATTGCTTTTTTGTACGAAAGCTTTCACGACATAATTTCCCTAGCAAAGGATTCTAGAGAAACGAAGCGCAAGACCAAACACGCAGTCCAACTCGCCCGTTCGGTGAGTTGGACCAAGCAAGCAGTCAAACTCGCCCGTTCGGTGGGTTAGACCAAACACACAGTCTAACACACCAAACGGGTGAGTTAGACCAAGAAAGATGGTCAACTCGACCGTTCGGCGAGTTGGATCAGTCCAACTCGCTGTTGGACCAACCAAGATGGTCAACTCGCACGTTCAGCGAGTTGGACCGAACACACAGTCCAACTTCCCCATTCGGCGAGTTGGACCAAGCAAGATGGTCAACTCGCCCGTTCGGCGAGTTGGACCAAACATAAACCAGATCTTATGCCTTCCGTTGAACCTCAGCGGATCCACCCCGCGCTTTGTCTTGATCATATTTATTGTTCGGACTTTCTGATAAATACCGCAAAGACTCATTTTCGCGAATGAAGTTCATGGTTATCGTATAAACGGCAAGATACTTTCGGAGAAATCGTAAAAATGTGGCCTAGAACGTGGTTAAAGACCCACTTGCGATTTCATACGAAATTTATCCCAGAAATATTATAACGGCGTATCCTCACTCGCAGAAGAAAATAAATCTCGCAAAATCAGAAAATAAATGTCAAGTTTCTAAGATAATGATGAAGATCGAGATAAAGAGGAATGTTTCCGCGGAGCGATAAATTTGACCTAAGGGCAAAAAAGGAAAGACGAAACGACCCATAAGGCATATATAAGGAGAGCTAAAGCTAAGGGTGAAAGAGATCCAGAAGATTTAGATCAAGAATAGCTCTGCTAGCTTAAAAAACTCAGAATATAGGCGGCTGCATACTGAAAACTTTACTTAGATTCTTCTCCATCTCTGTTCTGAGATTGTCTTTGCTAGCTAGATTCTACTCATTTTGTTCTTCGGAAAATACTGTAGCTTTGTTCTTTTAAATCAATAAAATGCCTCTGTGCAACTTACGATTGATATTTTGTTATCTCTTTCTTCTTCGTTTTTGTGTGTTAACGCAGATAATCCAGGACCTCTAGGAAATTCAGGTTCTCTTGTACCTAAAAATACCCTAACAATGGTCATGCCACCATCTCCCCTTTCTTCGCTGTACGAGCTCGTTCCAAGCACCCAAGAACCTCCCATCTCCACCATCTATGTCTGACTATCCACCTCCGACGCGGGTTTTCCAAGACCCGATGGTCCAACCCATAGGAGCTTCAACTCCATCACCACAACCTCGAAGGTCCAAGACATCACAACCATGAGTGTCTTAGAGTTCACGGCATTGGTGTTCTCATTGTTGGAATGAAGAAGGAAGAAGCACTATCTGATAGTGATCAAGCTGCTTTGCGCAAACTTAGTGCAAAAGAAATAATGCATAGGTTTGCACAAGAAAGATCAAGAATGTGAAAAGTTTGGATCAGCCTCAAATCACCCAAAGATGAATGCAAAACAAGGGTCAAAGATAACTTTGGTGCACAGATAGTGCAAAAGAATTGAGATCAGGATTAGTGATCTTCAAAGTCTGGGTTTTCTCATCTCGGCAGTTGGGGTCAAAATCGGTAATAGTAAAATCAACGGCTAAAATCTTCCAAGATATATGCCTTAGATATATACGAGCCGGAAATGTTGAAGAAAACTAAACCGCATAAGCTGAGTCTATTTAAATAAGGACATCAGAACAAAACTCGAAAAGATTCCGTGGAAATACCTTGTAGGAAAATCTGTGAAGCAATCTTACGAAAAACAAATTTCAGAAATTTTTTACGGAAAGACTTGCATAAAACAAGCAAAATAGTTCTAAATGTCTACAAAGCAGTCAACAGAGAGGATGAGACAAGAAGAAAGGCATCAGCATAAGCAACTCGCCCTCGGCAACTCGCCCTCTGCTACTCACCCTCTGCTACTCGCCCTCTGCTACTCGCCCTCTGCTACTCGCCCTCGGCAACTCAACCTCTACTACTAGCCCTCTGCATCCCGCCCTCTGCTACTTGCCTTCTGCAACTTTCCCTCTCCTACTCTCCCTCTTCCAACTGGCCATGAGGCGAGGAGGATCAGTCTTGTCCAACTCGCCATCAGGCGAGTAGGACCGACCACGTTGAACTCGCCATGAGGCGAGTAGGATCAGGCTCGTCAAACTCTCCATCAGGCGAGTAGGACCAACCACATCAAATTGCTATCAGGCGAATCAGACTCGTCCAACTCGCCATGAGGATAGTAGGATCAGTCTTGTCCAACTCGCCATTAAGGGGAATAGGAACGACCACGTCCAACTCGCGATTAGGCGAGTAGGATCAATCTCGTCTAACTCGCAATCAGGCGAGTAGGACCGACCATATCTAACTCCCCATCAGGTGATTAGCTTTCCCTCTTCGAGCCTCGACTAAACTGTCTCTTGTTTCTTATCGATTGGAATTACCGTTGAAACTTTACGGTAAAAACTGAAAAGACTTGCTTTCTCGTATAATTTCAAATTAATCGTATAAAATGATAACGATTGACTTAACACGAAATTCCCTCGACTATACGAGTAATTTAAACTATTTTATAAAACCGACATCGTACCGAATGTGTTCTTTCAAAAAAATAGTAAAAACGTTGAACTAAAAAAATGTGCCCGGAAAGGTCTAAAACGCGGCTAAAATCCAACTTACGATTTTAGACGAAATCGAGCCCAAGGATATTATGACTGTCTATCTAAAGATAATGTCAAGTTCGAATATAAATGTGTAGATTCAAGGGATAATCATTCAGATCAAAGAAAATGGAATATTTCCGCGAAGCAAAAAACTCAACCCGCAGAAAGAAAAGGAAACAACAAACCGACCTAGGAGGAATACATAAGGGATGCCAAGGCGAGAGGTGCAGAGGACTATTCTTTAGACACTATTACTCTCTGCCCTTAGAAACCTTAGTCTTTATTCTACAAAAGTTTTGTTTCTATGACTGGAACTCGAATACTAGACCAACTCTCCCAGGCAGTTCAATATCTTTTTCCAATCTTTTAATTGAACTACGTTCGGCTTGATCCTTTAAAGGGGTACGTAGGCAGCCTTGCCTAAGGTCCAGTCTGAATTCTTTAAAACAGTTCTCTTCTTTTTCATCTATTGCTGAGCGAGTTGTGGCCACATAGGTTTTTCTCGACATAGTGCTAGCAAACTTAGTCACTTTTTACTGCTTGTGTTAAAGGATTTTAATCCCGCTTCCAGACAAGCTTCTTGTATGCTTTTGTCTCTGGAACGCTCATACGCAAATTTGAAATAAAGATCTATTGTTTTCTAAATTCGCCTTATTTTCTTTACATATTTTCCGTGTTTATTTGGTTAGTTGTCGTTGGCTCCCGCAGAGAATCCGGACCTCTGGGAAAGTTGGTTCCCACAGTTTGGCGGTAGAGGAAGGAAGGGTACGGATGAATCTAACTCACCGCCGCAAAACGCTTGATTAAAACCATGTCTGGAAATATGAAAGACATACTTGTAGCACTGACTACTTCTATGGCCAACGCTTACGCAAACACTGTATTTCTCGACAAAATCGAATACCTAGTCGCGACTTTTCGCCACAGGAAGAGCACCAAAACGAGCTCACGGTTTATCTGTCTAGATAGAAAGGGCAACGATAAAATCTATCAAAACCCATAGAATTTGAGTTGGAAAATCTCAGCGCATAAGGCTTCGACCAAAAGAAGTTTTCCGAAAACTTTTCAGAAAATAAAACTTGCTCTCCTCGAATTCACGGAGAAATGTATATTAGTCGCGGAAGTAGAAGATCAGCAAATTGAATTGCCAATTCACCACTGTTGTATTTCTTTAGAATAATTTTCGAAGAAAAGAAGTTGATCTCTACTGAATCACTCGAAACTTAAAACGGCTGACGAAGACAAAAGTTATCAAAATGGGAGATCGTATCTCTCACTGCTAAAACGTTTTCTGAGACCTGATATTCATAAAATTTAAGATTCGATTCTATTGTAACATATTCAGTGAATTCTCGATGATTGTCACCTAAGCTGACTTAGGAAAACTACTCAAAACTCCTTCGGATCAATCCAACGGTAACGAGAAATTTTCTGACCAATTTTAGTCATGACAATTAAACCCATCATAGCCAGAGTTTCTGATAATAAAATTCAGAAACTAAATTGGGGAATAGCTGCAAAACTTGAATTTTCGGAAAAACTCGAAAACATGTTTACGAAGCAGCTTTCGTAATATTAAAGTCGTAATATTTTGCGGAATAACTTTTGTGAAATTGAACTCATAACATTTTACAGAATAACTTTCGTAAAATTAAGCTCGACAACATTTTACAAGATAGTTTTCATAAAATTAAACTCGACAATATTTTAAGGAACATTGTTCATAAAATTAAACAAGTTAATGTTTTATGATACAACTTTCATATAATAAATTTGAAAAAATATATGAAACGAATCTCGTAAACAAACCTCCAAGCGATTCGGGAACCTTCGGAAAATCAAACAAAGATCATATGAAAAGACTCTCGGAAAAGGAAACAGATGGACCGAGATCTAAGAAGTGAACTTTGCCCATCAGCCTCTATCCATGGTCTCATTGTTCTCTCTCTCCAACCTCATCGCCAATAACCTAATCGTCATACAAGTCTTCCTGATCTCCCTTGGCGATTCGTAAAATCCAGAAGACTTTAGACGAAGGGTGGACAGAAAGGAAAAGAGGAAGGGGAAATGAGCAAGCAAAACGGAGAAGAGACAAAACCGCACCTCTGAGAAAACTAAGGTTTGTCCAACTTGGAAATTTTGAAATCAAACTTGGGATTTTTCGTAGGAAGGTACTAAGAAATAAAAATGCTTCCGAGATTGCCATAAACTTCAGGGAACTTAAAATCTAGGTGGATAGTCTAGCGAACAAAGTGTTATGCGAGTTTCCCTATCTCGATCTATTGTTCCTTAACTGTTCAGGCAGATATTGCAAACCGATCTAAACTCTCGCAAACCGAGAAACAATCGCCATGCATATTCAGCTCGCTTCCTAAATAAAGAAAGAACTAGAGATACGAAGGTCATCTTCAAACCAACTCATTCTTAGCATTTTTCTTAAAACCGACACATTCCAAGTCGTCAACCCGAAATCCACCAAATCACAATCCCAACGCCGTCTTTAAATCAACCCAATTGCTGATCATCTCAATTTTAGAAAGATTGAACGTACACAATCCTTGAAAATATCGATTCAGCCGTTTTCTTTCGTAAAAAAGGAGGAAGTAAGTACGTATACCATACTCGTATACTCCCATACTTCAAAAACATCAAAGACATTTTCGATAAAGAAAAATTGAGAATAAAAGTAGCGGGGAGCACAACAAAGGGGAATACATTCTCCACGCTATTTGATTAGATCTACCGCTGGTTGACTAATTCGTTCCGCTCGAGAAACGAATATGTCTGGAGAATCCTAAGCTAACATGACCTTAATTTTAAAATGAAAGTGCCATGGTCTAATCCTTGACCAGCAACATCCTCGGCTATGCGGCTGAACACATCCTTCGAGCCAAGCCAAAACGTTCGAGCAACCACCGCTCCATCCGACCACTTAAACGGCTAAACGATAATCCGCAATTTGTCTAAAAATTCCAATTGAAAATTACCAAAATAATTATCGTATAACACAGAATGGGAAATCATAATAACCAAACGGTTAACGGAAAGCTTGAACTTGTCAAAAATTTGATCTAGTTTTATATACTCCACAATTCACTTTAAGCCTGCAATATTTTACCCATAAAATTGCGTCATGTAAGGAAAAAATCATAACAAATCTCTTGGAACCATACGAAACATCCTTAAAAATACACGAAATAAATATCGAAGGGCCGACTTTTCAGAAAGCACAGTGAAGGAAAACACTTATTCCCAGGGACAAATCTACATGACCCCTTGGTCCTAATTCTTCTAGCATATATCAAACTCCTTAACATCCAAACAGGAAAAACAGTTTTGGCGTCGAACATCCGGAGATAAACAAAAATGTTTCTCCAATGGAGGGTTAAGACTAAACCCTTTCAACACCGCGAAACATCTTCAAGCCCGCGAAAATTTCAAGCATGAAATGCGGCATATGACAGAAAAACTAATCTTCAGCAATGTGAGACGAAATTACCTAGAAGAACTGTTTTCTGACAAAATTACAATCCTTGATAAAAACACCTTCTTGGAAGACTAAACAGTCATACACACTAACATCTTCTCAAACACGTATCCTTCGCGAAGAATAAAAAACGGTAATATCAACCATTATGTTTGTTGCTGATCACAACAAAATCCTAACGTCCTAAACAGACTAAGCCATCTCATAGGGATAACTCTCATACATCCGACACAGGGATAATAGCGCTATGAAAGAAATCTAAAATTTTGGTCAGCACTTCCAGACGAGTTAAAAATTGTCTTGGGAGAGATGCTCGATTCCTACCAGACAAGTCGTATAAGCCTAGAACCTATTGCGGACTTTAAATCGGTACGGAATCAGGTTTAAAACGATACTGGAAACGTAAGCCGAAGTAGTTATCACACCTAAACCGTTATTAGGCCTAGGTCTTACCCTAAAACAAGCACACTGGTCTCTAACATCTCTAGGCATGATATCAAAATGATACAACATCCCAACGTTCATGAAATTCTGAAAAAAAAATCAAAATTTTCAATTATTCTCATCTAAAACGAATATAAATATAACGATCTACAAAGAGTTAGATATGAGTTGACAAATCATATTCTTCCCTCTACATTCACACGAATAGAAACATGCTCTTAATAACGAAACACAATTCATTAGAAAGCAGCCCCAAAGCGGCAGAGATTTGAAGCCAGACGCAGCCAGTCCCAAAAATGTAAATACAGCCACACTTGGCCAGAGCAAACAGCCACCAATGCTACTCTCGAGGCCAGCAAAGGTCCAACATAAAATGACATCAGCAGAAACTTGCTCTATAATCTCTACACCACACATAACTAAACCGTAAAGATCTCACTGGAAAACAGATCATAAGAATCTTAACTCCAAGACGAACTACGAAAGGCTTGATCCCTTCAACAAGGGTACGTTGGAAGCCTTTACAAGGCGCAGCCCCAATCTTATCGCGTTCCATTCTTAGGAGAGCGAGCCAACAATTTTAACTTTTGGAAAACCTGGTTTCGTCAACGGACCTTTTAGCCATTGATTCAACCTAACATGACATTCACTACCTTGCAAGAATTACAAATAAAATCTTATGATATGGGGCTAAATGTTGGGGTCAAAATCGATCATGGCAAAATCAACGGCTAAAATATTCCGAGATATATGCCTTAGATAATACGAGGTGGAAATGTCGAAAAAAACTACACCGCATATGCCTAGCCTAGTAAAATAATGATATCAGAACAAAAATCTGAAAGTTTACGTGGAAATACCTCGTAGGAAAATCTGTGAAGCAATCTTCCGCAATACAGGTTTCGGAAAATGTTTACGGAAAGACTTGCGTAAAACAAACGAAATAGTTCCGAAGGTCTACATAGAAGTCAACAGAGAGGATGATGAACCCCTGGAGAGGAGATTCTTTTGTCCCTGATTCTTTTGAAGGATGATCTCATGGTTTGGATGATAGATGGTGATGCTTTGTGGATGAAGGTCGAGATGGAGGTGATAAACTTCAGTGAGGATCTGTGGATTGATCAACACTTGTGAAGATATGCCCTTGATCGAGAGAATGAACTGACTAGAAAGATCAAGAAAAAGTTTTGCTTGGAGAGAATGAACTCCTAGCAATCGATGTTCAAAGATGGACAAAGGATTCATAAGCTTTCTGGAAAGTTTTTGATAAAAAGATTGAATGTTTTATTCAGAAACAAAATAGAGTTTAAGTAGAAAAAGAAGAAGGAAATCGAAGTCCTAAAATTGTAGAAAATGAGCAAAACTAAAATTGTCTTGAAAACTGAATAATTATTTATTTTGGCTGACTTTTTGACATGATTTCGTGGCTGGCCATCTGAGAAAGAGAGAATGAATCCTCAACTTGTGTATCGGTCTTCTTTTCGGTTGAGAAAGGCCTAACTCCTCCACGAGTCTGATCCACATCTTTTTCAGCTTGTTTAACATGTTATTCATAGTCACTTGGTGAGAGATAATCTCATTTGCTCGATTCCAGCCTCTGGTTCATCTTCAAGCTTTTTATTCAGCCATCCCGGTTTATCCTTTGTCGCATAATCATCTGGCTCAACATTGGTTACATCATCCCCTCCTCCTTTTAAATGATTTGTCCTCAAATCTATATCTCCTACATCAAAAGGAAACAAGTAAGAAGTGAGACAAATGATCAAGAAAATAACTATGAAAACAACATCTAAGTAAGGTTTTGGACAGAAACTCCCTTGGAGTTTTGAAGCCATTTTTCTCAAGTACTTCCATCTCCAAATCATAGGCTGATAAGCATGGTTTTTGCCTTTGTTCCTTTGAGACTGATCATGTTGTTCCTGAACACTCAAAACAGAGACTAGAAGTCAAGAATTATATGTGCAAGATATGCAATTGTTCAGATCAGAAACCAAAGTTCCTTTTCCTAGAACATGTAGCACACGTTTCAGATTATCATGATGCCTATCAAAGTAAGTGTTGTACACCAGAATTGTGTCAAGGCAGGTGATGGCAAAGTTCCTAAAGAACAACTTCAAAACAGGAACAAGTTTCCAAGATTCTAAACACAAAAGATCAAGTTCAAACCGAGAATTACTTAACCAATGCCAGCATGTTTATCAAAGAAAGTGTTGTATACTAATATATCAACAAAGCTAAAAGCCACATCATTCTGCATGGATGATCCCATAATAAACCAAGATTTATCAGTTTCAGATGAAGAAGGAACAGGTTTCCAAAGAGAATCATAAACAAATTCAATTTCAGCCCTAAGTTATTTCGGTTCCTCCAACATTCTAGGTTTGTTCAAAGCACAAGCAGATGCAAAAAAAATTGCCAGTGACAAGTCCATGCTTAGAACAACTAAGAACAAAGCTATTTTCTTTGAAGACAAATGAATCAAACGATTTTCTAGAATAGAAAACAGGCTGTTGCAGAACAAGCTCCAATGACTTTTCATGGTGATCAAAGCTTTTGTTATGTTCTATAAACTGATAAAAACTCAAAACAAGACCAGGATTTATGTCATTACTACATGAAAAACGTCTTTGATCAGAAAATGTATCTGGTTCAAGTTTCTTATAAGAATGAATCATGTTATCAAGTTTGAAACACAAAATTCTTTTACTTTTTCTAGACCAAAACATTTTACATCACTGGAACTAACCATAACAAAGATTTCATGCAGAGAATTAACCAGATCAAATCCCTTACTGTGCTCTTGCAGGCTAGGGAACAAAGACTTGGGAATAGTGATCAGTTCCACGCTGCTTTGTTGCTCCGTCACTTCACCTTGTTATAAAATCTTTTGTTCTGTTTTTGGTGAAGTTTCTTCTGAGACCTGAGACACTGAAGCAAGATTACTCGGATGCCCCGGTTCAAGACAAGTTAATTCTTCACATGTTTTATTGATAACAAGTTCAGATTGAGGAGAGAAAAGAGAACACTCTATTTCTGTCTCAGGTTCTTTACTTACCTTAGATGGCATTGTTTCTAACTCTTGTATAATCTTCTCCTGCTTGCTACAACTCCTTGGACCATAAAACTTTGAGGAAGGACGTGAGGTTGGTCTCCTTTGCTGGTCTGTTACAAAATCTTGCAATACTTGTTTCATTATCTTTTTGAAATTATCTTGAAACTGTTGGCTGTCCAAATAAGCAAGTGCTGCTTGTTATTTCTGAGACTTCTTTATGGGATCACGACCATAGAGAGCTCATGTCTCCTCTCTGGCATGTCTAGGACGTTCTCTGCTCCTCCTAGTTGGTTCCTCTTGCCTCACTGGTCGTGCCTTTTTCTGCACATAATCAAAATGGTTAAAAACCGGTTTTTCTTGTCTTATCAAAGTCTGTCCTTTTCCAATAGAATATTTGTGGAAGAACTGAACTTATCATGATGGTTGCTCCTCCTGTTAAGCCTATCCAGTGACCTCCTAGATTGTATCATTTCCTGCTCATAACCAGACTCATCAATAGCAGAAGAATCTTTTTTTTTTCTCATAGATTTTGCCCTTTTGTCCAAGGTTGCTTTTGTTGTAGAGTTACACAAATTATAATCTGAATCCCTTTCAGGACGTCTCCTCCTGTCATTGCTTCCTCCAGACATGATTTCCTGCTATGATTATTAACAAGACAAGTTGGTAGAAAAATAGATAGCCCAAGCCTCACTAGGTGTTTCTCTAAAGTGTTTTAGTTTCACTTAGTGGTTCTCGGTGAATAAAGATCAAGCATTTAGAGAACAAACCCCAATCCCAAAACAGAAGAAAGAGATAGACAGATTTCAAGATTTTTGTTTGCAAGAGGTTTTGCCACCAGGGTTGGATTTCTCTTCAGCCAAGTGGCCCTCTTGCAGATTCAACATATAGAAATAGAAGATATTTCTGAAAAATTGCAGAGAATAGAAAATAGATTCCCAAAACAAAGAGAAGTGGAAAAGTTTTAGAATCAAACCCCATATCAAGAGCCTTCAAATCAGCTCTTAAACCAAATGATGAACCATTGGTGAGGAGATCCTTTTGTCCCTGATTATTTTGAAAGAAGATCTGACGGTTTTGAGAGAGACATGGGTTGATTTTGATGATTATGGGTGGATTGATTGGATGATGTTCAGAAATGATATATGGACTGATCAAATGTTGTGTAGATGTATCTAAGATCAAGAGAATGAACTCAGTTGTGATCGAAGACAAGTTTTGTTTGTAGATATTGAACTCCTTAGTAATCAGTGTGCATGGATGAACAAGGGATTCACAAGCTTTCTGGAAAGCTTTGATAAAAAATACGTGAATGATTATTCAAAAAGAAAACTGGAGTTTATATAGAATAAAAGGAAATCGAAAAGTCCTAAAATTGTAGAAAAATGAGTAAAACTAAAATTGTCTTAAAAATGAATAATAATTTATTTTAGCTTAATTTTTGACATGATTTCGTGGCTAGCCATCTGAGAAAGAGAGAATCAATTCTCAACTTGGGTATCGGTCTTCTTTTCGGTTGAGAAAGGCCTAACTCCTCCACGAGTCTGATCCACATCTTTTTCATCTTGTTTGACATGTTCTTCATAGTCAGTTGGTGAGAAATAATCTCATTGTGCTCCATTCCAGTTACTGGTTCATCTTCAAGCTTTCTATTCAGCCATTCAGGTTTATCCTTTGTCGCATAATCATCTGGCTCAAAAATGGTTACATCAGAGGATGAGACCGGAAGAAAGTCATAAGCACAAGCAACTAGCCCTCTGCTACTCGCCCTCTGCAACTCGCCCTCTGTGACTCGCCCTCTGCTACTCGCCCTATGCTACTCGCCCTCTGCTACTCGCACTCTGCAACTTGCCCTCTGCTACTAACCCTCTGCTACTCGCCCTCTTGTACTAGCCCTTTGCAACTCGCCCTCTCCTACTCACCCTCTGCAACTCACCCTCTGAATCTCGCCCTCTCCTATCGCCCTCGTCCAACTCGCCATGAGGCGAGTAGGATCAGTCTTGTCCAACTCGCCATCAGGCGAGTTGGACCGAACATGTCCAACTCGCGATCAGGTGAGTAGGATCAGGCTCGTCCAACTCACCATCAGGCGAGTAGGATCGACCACATCCAATCCTCATTAGACGAGTAGGATCAGACTCGTCCAACTCCCCATGAGGCAGTAGGATCAGTCTTGTCTAACTCGCCATCAGGCGAGTATGACCGAACACGTCCAACTCGCCATGAGGCAACTAGGATCAGGCTCGTCTAACTCGCCATTAGGCAAGTAGGACCGACCATATCCAACTCGCCATCAGGCGAGTAGGATCAGAATTGTCTAACTCGCCATGAGGCGAGTAGGATCAGTCTTGGCCAACTCGCCATGAGGCGAGTAGGATCATTCTTGTCCAGCTCGCCATCCGGTAAGTAGGAACGAACACGTCCAGTTCGCCATAAGGCAAGTAGGATCAGTCTCGTCCAACTCGCCATCAGGTGAGTAGAGACCGACCACATCCAACTAGCCATCAGGTGACCAGCTTTCCCTCTTAGGGCCTCGACTAAACTGTCTCTTTTTCGTCTCGATTGGAATTACCGTTCAAAATTTACAATAAAAACTGAAAAGACTTTTTTCTCATGTAAGTTAAAATTAATCGTATAAAATGGCAACGGTTGACTTTACACCAAATTGCCTCAACTCTACGAGTAATTTGAACTATTTTATAAAACTGACGTCATACCAAAGATGTTCTTTCAAAGAAATTGTAAAAACTATTAAGTCGAAAAACGGCCCAAAGATTTCTAAAACGCGGCTATAAGTCCACTTACGATTTTAGACAAAATTGAGCCCAAGCATATTATGAATGTCTATCTATTATTCACAGAATACAAGTTCAAAGATAAATGAAGTTTCAAGGAATAATCATGAAGATCAAAGAAAAATAGAATATTTCCGCAAAGAGATAAACTCAACCCGCAGGCAGAAAAGGAAAGGGAATACAAACCTAGGAGGAGTACATAAGGGATGTGATACGTCCTAGGATTGGACAGGATCACTCAAACGGTTCTGAAACGGATATGATCTCACAATGGAGAAATGGTGGATCGATGGGTGACACAAGAGGGGCGGAATCACTCTTGATACTACCAGAGATTCGATGTTGCTTGATGTGACGCACAAGTCGAACAATCGAATGGTTTGTTTGCTAGGCGATAACCTCACCAAGAACCGAAATGTTCTAGACAAAGAACTAAGAGAGATACACTCAAAATGAAAGAAGAAAATCGAATGATCTTATTGCTGGAAACAAGATACATATTTATAGTAGCAAGCATGTGAAGAGACTAAGAAATTTTGCGGAAAATCACACCTAGGAAACTACAACAAAGACTAAGACTAGTCAAAATGACTCTTCGGTTCTTGGTCTTGGTTGATATGTCCCTTAACCAACTCTCCAGGTTCATTCGAACCTAACCAAGTCTTCAGATGACCCTTTGCCTACTTTTGTCTAGGTTCATCGAACCTTGCTATGTTGATCGGGTCCATTACGGTAAGGAGCAGGACACACTGTGGGCTGTTAGTGTAGGTGATCGATGAACTTTCATGAACGGAACTCCACATTAGTCGACCAAAATCTTCAGAGAGCTTAAGTATCCTTACTTTAGAGAGATTATAATCATCGATCATCAAGGAATCATCAATCTGGTCGGAAAAGTGATGTTCATGACCATCGGGGTATGTGGTACGAACCAAACGGTCCAGCAATGAAGTGCTGTGACCTAAGTCAAGTTTCTCTCGGTGATCTTGAGTTTTGGCTCGACTGTTGGTCTTAGATTGTCGAATGGGTCGGGAAAGGATGCTGAAGGTCGATCAATCCGGCCATTAGGTCCTGGTTCCATCCTTAAGTCATTTCCAGGTAAACACGGGTCGATTCTGTACACGGCTCGGTCAGTGTACACGTCTTGGTCAGTCCGTTTGGTCCGGTCGGATGGGTGAACCTCAGTTGAGGTATTCTGATCATCCTGATCCGCATCTGGTGCTGGTTCCTTGTACTGGGGCGCATGATTCCCTTCCTCTTCAAAAGGATTTGTCCACAAATCTGGATCATCTGCACGAAAAAGAGATATATCAGAAACATTAAAACTCGAAGAAATATCTTACTTATCTTGAAGATCAAGCTGATAAGCATTGTCTTGGATTTTCTTGATGATCTGACTCTAGGCATGAGTTTAGACTTTCTTTCTTCAGGGAACCGTTCCTTCCTTAAGTGAACCCACACTAGGTCTCCTTCCTCAAAGGTGACCTTGGTCCATTTCGTATATGCCTTACTTTCATAAATTTTTGTTTTGGCTTCAATGTTGGCTCGAACCTTCTCATGCAACTTCCGAATGGTCTCAGCCTTCTTTTTCCCACTTGTACTAATTCTTTCACTCAAAGGCAAAGGCAAGAGATAAAGTGGAGACATAGGGTTGAAACCATAAACAACCTCAAATGGAGAAAATTTAGTAGAAGAATGCACATAATGATTATATGCAAACTCGACATGAGGCAAACATTCTTCCCAAAGTCTAAGATTCTTTTTAATTAATGACCTAAGCAATGCAGATAAGGTCCGGTTTACAACCTCAGTTTGGCCATCAGTTTGAGGATGACAAGTGGTGGAAAACAACAGCCTCGTTCCTAACTTAGACCACAAAGTCTTCCAAAAATAGCTAAGGAACTTAGCATCTCTATCAGAAACAATGGTTGTAGGCATTCCGTGCAACCTAACAATATCTCTAAAGAACAACTCAGCAACATGCACGACATCATCAGTTTTATGACAAGGTATGAAATGAGCCATTTTCGAAAATCTATCAACTTAGTCCTAACTTAGACCACAAAGATAGAATCTCGACCAGACTTAGTCCTAGGCAATCCAAGGACAAAATCCATAGATATATCGACCCAAGGATGAGATGGAATGGATAAAGCTGAATACAAACCTTGGTTTTGTACTTTGGATTTGGCTTTCTTGCAAACCACACATCGGTTGCATATCCTCTCTACATCCTTCATCAAGCTTGGCCAATAGAAATGCTCATACACCACCCTGTATGTTTTCTTGATTCTGAAATGTCCCATAAGACCTCCTCCATGTGATTCCCTAATAAACAACTCCCTCAAAGAACATTGGGGCACACACAAGTGGTTATCATAGAATAGGAAATCAGACACTTGATAATACTTTCCGTAAGCAGTCTTGGAACATTTTCTAAAAATCTCTTTGAAATCCGGATCAGTTTCATACAAATCTTTGATGAATTCAAATCCAAGCAACTTTGTTTCTAGAGTTGAGAGAAGAGTGTACCTTCTAGATAATGCATCAGCCGCCACGTTTTCCTTACGTTGTTTGTATTTGATCACATAAGGAAAGGTCTCGATGAACTCGACCCAACGGGCGTGCCTTTTGTTTAGTTTTTGCTGGCCCTTGAGGTGTCTCAACGATTGGTGATCAGTGTGGATCACGAACTCCTTTGGCCAGAGATAGTGTTGCCAAGTCTAAAGAGCTTGCACCAAAGCGTACAACTCTTGGTCGTAAGTGGGGTAGTTGAGTGTGGCTCCTCCAAGTTTCTCACTGAAATAGGCAATGGGTTTCCTGTCCTGCATCAATACAGCACCAATGCCAATACCCGAAGCATCACATTCGATCTCAAAGGTTTAAGAAAAATCCGGAAGCATAAGTAAAGGAGCTTGAGTTAACTTCCCTTTGAGAATTTGAAATGCCTCTTCTTAAGCTTGTTCCCACTTGAACCCAACATTATTTTTGATCACCTCGGTGAGTGGAGCTGCTATAGTGCTGAAGTTTGGGACGAACCGTCGGTAGAACCCAGCAAGTCCATGAAAACTTCTTACTTCACCCATGGTGGTTGGATAAGGCCACTCTCGGATGGCTTTGATTTTCTCTTCGTCCACTCTGAGTCCATCTACACCTACAACAAAACCTAAGAAGTCCACATGATCTGTCCCAAAAGAGCATTTGGCACGATTAGCAAACAAGTGTTCTTTCCTAAGGATTTCTAAAACAGATTTCAGATGCACCTTATGATCATCAAGACGCTTGATGTAGATAAGTATGTCATCAAAGTAGACAACAACAAAATGACCAATGAATGATCGCAAGATATGATTCATCAAACGCATGAATGTACTAGGTGCATTAGTGAGACCAAAGGGCATGACAAGCCATTCATACAATCCTAGTTTTGTTTTGAATGCAGTTTTCCATTCATCGCCTTCTTTCATGCGAATTTGGTGATAACCACTTTTCAAGTCTATCTTAGAGAAAACAGAGAAACCATGCAATTCATCTAGTATGTCATCAAGCCTAGGGATTGGATGCCTATACTTTACCGTAATGTTGTTGATGGCGCGGCAGTCCACACACATCCGCCAAGATCCATCCTTTTTGGGCACAAGGAGGACTGGTACGGCACACGGGCTAAGGCTTTCTCTGATGTAGCCTTTCTCGAGTAACTCTCCAATCTTTTTCTGAAGTTCCTTTGTTTCCACCGGGTTGGTTCGATACGCTGGTCAGTTTGGAAGTTGTGCACCAAAAATGAAGTCAATCTGATGTTGTATACCCCTTACTGGTGGAAAACCTTTTAGGTTCTCATCTGGAAAGACATCAGAGTAATCCTGCAAAACATCTATAAAATCACTCGGAATTTCCGGTGCAAGGTTAGAAGAAGAAGCCATTGAAGATTCTTTGTAAACAAACAAAAGAAATGGCTGTCGAGAGCAAAGAGACTTCCTGACCCGACTTTCTTTGATAAAGAAATTGGAATTCTTACGAGATGTCTCTGGTTCATCCGGTTTGAGTTCCTTGTCTCGACCCTTCTTGAGTTGGATCTGATGTCGGTGAACCTCCAAAGGAGTCAAGGGAACCAGTGTGATCTTTTTCCCTTTATGATCAATGGAATGCCAGTTTGTGTATCCATCATGCACTGCCTTTTTGTCGAACTGCCATGGTCGACCAAAAGGAATGTGACAAGCGTCCATGGGAAGGACATTGCAAAGGACCTCGTCCTTATATGGTCCGATGGTAAGAGGGACCGTGACTTTTCCTTCACGTATAGTTCACCAGCCTCGTTGAACCATTCCAATCTGAAAGGTCGAGAGAGGGGCCTTGTCACAAGTCCAAGTTTCCTAACAAGAGTAGCACTAGCAACATTAGTGCAACTTCCACCATCAATAATCAAAGAACAAACTTTATCGGAAATCAAACATCTAGAATGAAAAAGATTCTCCCCTTGTTCTCGTTCGTTGGTCTTAGGTTGCACACTCAAGGTTCTCCTAGTGACAAGTAATTGACCTTGAGCTGGATAGTCGAGGTGGTTGGGTTCCTCATCAAAAATCGGCACTGAATCGTCGTCCAGGTAGTCATCAAAGATCGGACCAAGAGAATTGTCATAGATTGGTCCAAGACCATCGTCCGTGGACTCGTACTCGTCAAAGACTGGACTGGCTGAATCATCCAAGAGTTTCCTAGCAACCAGAAGTGGTCCTTGATGTGGGTAATCGAATGGTTCTTCATCCTCATCATAGACTGGACCAAGATCTTCCTTATCATCCTGGTCATCCTCGGACTCAACTTCCCAATTTTCCAAGATAACCATCACTTTTTGGTTAGGACATCGGTTAGCATAGTGCCCAAGACCTTGACATCTAAAGCACTGGATGTCTCTTGTCTGTTTGGTAGGTCCATCAGTCTTTTCTCTATCAGCACGAGCAGGGGAATTAGTCTTAAAAGTTGTATTTGTTGTGGTCGAAGACTTATCTTTGTCTTGGTAGTTTGGTTTTGCAGAAAAGGTCGGTTTTGGAGCATAGGATGGTTTGGAGAGACCCTTCCTCTTGATTTGTTTCTCAATTAGGATAGCTTTGTGTAGCATCTGATCCAAACTATCGTACTCTTGAAGCTCCATTCGGTCTTGAATGTCGCGGTTGAGTCCGGAAAGGAATCTCGCCACGGTAGCCTCCAAAGTCTCATCCACATCAGCCTTGATCATCAGTGTTTCCATCTCCTGGAAGTAATCCTCAACTGATTTGGTTCCTTGCAGAGAACGTCTAAGCCTTTGGTGGAGGTCACGATGGTAGTGTTCCGGAACAAATCGTTTCCTCATCAAGGCAGTGAGCTCATCCCATGAGGCAATAGGTCTTCCACCTCTTCCCCTCCTGTGAGTCAACACTTGATCATACCAATTAATAGCATAACCAGCAAATAAAGTTGCAGCCAACCTAACCTTTTAAAGTTCTGAAAAAGTTTGACAATCAAAAACCAGTTCAATTTTTTTTTCAATTCTAAAAATGCATCAGGATCGTTTTTGCCTTCAAAGGTTAGAATCTTAAGTTTCAAACCACCTAAACCATCAACTTGTTCATTTCTCTTAGCAAAAGGCTTAAAATCACCTCGTTCATGGTTTTGGTGTCGTGGACCTCGCCTAGGTCGGTTGATGGATCGATCATCAAGGAATTCCTCCTCGCCATCATCATCAGATCGGTTGGTTCGTCTAGGGTGATCTCTTCTTGTTCCGGTTCTGGACTTAGTTGGTTGACGAACCTGAATCTCATCAAGACGCTGATGAATCTGCTCTAATCCTATGTTCAAAAGGTTAGTAAAAGTATCGTTTAAAGCTCTCATTTGCAAGTTTGACAAGCCGGCCATAGAATTTCCGGGACGGTTCCTTTCATCTTCACTCTCCATGGTTCCTGAGATTGCTAAACAATAAAGATTAGCACAAATAAATATATTCCTCACAAACTCAGGTGTTTGATCTCCCCCACTCTAGTGTTTCACTCGGTTTTTACATGGACACTCAAGAGTTTCTTCTCAAAGTTCTAAGAAAGACAATCCAAGTTTCCAATGGGTTTCCCAAGCAAACAAACAATGAGATGAGATAGAAAGATAAGAAAATTTGGATTTGGAATCTGCTTTAACCTCCTCAAAGGCTGGATTTCTCCTCGGCTAGCAGGCTTTCTCTTCCACCACCAAACCACAAATCGATCTTTTTGATAACTATGAAACCTTTTTTTTTATCTTTTCTTTTCTCTTTTTTTTTATATAGTGGATGGTAATAAAGGGCCCAGATTCAAGATAGAAAGAAGAAGAAGTGTTCAAAAAATTTAAAATGGAAGATGAGAAGAATGGATAGATGATACTACCAAAGATTCGATGTTGCTTGATGTGACGCATAAGTCCAACAATCGAATGGTTTGTTTTCTAGGAGATAACCTCACCAAGAAACGAAAAGTTCTAGACAAAGAACTAAGAGAGATACACTCAAAATGAAAGAAGAAAATCCAATGATCTTATTTTTGGAAAGGAGATACATATTTATAGTAGCAAGCATGTGAAGAGACTAAGAAATTTTGCGGAAAATCACACCTAGGAAACTACAACAAAGACTAAGACTAGTCAAAATGACTCTTCGGTTCTTGGTCTTGGCCGATATGTCCCTTCACCTACAGTCCAGGTTCATACGAACCTAACCAAGTCTTCAGATGACCCTTTGACTACTTTTGTCTAGGTTCATCGAACCTTGCTGTGTTGATCGGGTCCATTGCGGTAAGGAGCACGACACACTGTGGGCTGTCCGTGTAGGTGGTCGATGAACTTTCATGAACGGAACTCCACTTTAGTCGACCCAAATCTTCAGAGAGATTAAGTATCCTTGCTTTAGAGAGATTAGAATCATCGATCATCAAGGAATCATCAATCTGGTCGGAAAAGTGATGTTCATGACCATCGGGGTAAGTGGTACGAACCAAACGGGCCAATGAAGTGCTGTGACCTAAGTCAAGTTCCTCTCGGTGATCTTGAGTTTTGGCGCGACTGTTGTTCTTAGATTGTCGAATGGGTCGGGAAAGGATGGCTGAAGGTCGATCAATCCGGTCATTAGGTCGTGGTTCCATCCTTAAGTCATTTCCGGGTGAACACGGGTCAATTATGTACACGGCTCGGTCAGTGTACACATCTTGGTCAGTCCGTCTGGTCCGGTCGGATGGGTGAACCACAGTTGAGGTATTCTGATCATCCTGATCTGCATCTGGTGCTGGTTCCTTGTACTGGGGCGCATCAGAATGCTAAGGTGAGATGTGCAGAGGATGATTCTTTAGACTCTGTAACTCTCTGCACTTAGAAACCATAGGCTTTATTCTCGACAATTTTGGTTTCTATGATTGGCACTCGATTACTAGACGAACTCGCCCATGATTTCGATCTTTTGTTCCAATCTTATAATTGAACTACGTTCGGATTGATCCTCGAAAGGGGTATGTAGGTAGCTTTTTATAAAGTTCAGTCTGAAATCTTTAAAACCATTTTCGTCTTTTTCCTCTATTACTAAGAGAGTTGCGGCCACATAGGTTTTTCTCGACATAAGTGGTAATGTTAGCAAAGTTATTCTTATTGTACTGCTTGTGTTAGACAATTTCTTTTGTAATCATGTTTCCAGACAAGCATCTTCTATGCTTTTCTCTCTGAAACGCTCATACGCAAATTCAAAATAAAGATCTATTATTTTCTAAATTCACTTTATTGTCTTGACATATTTTCCATGTTTATTTGGTTACTTGTCGTTGGCTCTGATAGAGAATCCGGACCTCTGGAAAAGTTGGGTTTTCTTGACTTTCCTTATTTTGCGGAAATTGACAGTGCGAATTTCAGTTCCCACATCGGCCAAGAAACTGCTATATGGACGAGTTGTAGCCTTTGGCGCACAAGGAGGAGTTTGAATTTCAAATGGGATCACATGTCTTGCGTAAGGAGAAGACTGTTAGGACCCGTCATAGTCTCTCATTCTGGACGAGCCAGTTTGTCCCCGCCAGCCATCCCCTTATGATTTTCCCATAATATTATTTGTTTACTCATTCCCTGTTTTAATAGTTGTTTAATGTCTTTGTTTTTCTTGTAACTTTGGCTAGAAATCTATACCTCATGTATCTCGAAATTGTTAAGCGGAATGGGGGAGTTCCCCTTTCTTCTTCACCATTCTCTTCGTCTCATTAATGTTGGGGTCAAAATTGGTCACGAAAAAATCAACAGCTCAAGGTCTCGAAAAATGTTTCTTCTGAATGTCATGGTTCACAAGACTTTCCAAAAGAACGATCGAGCCGCCAGGAGTGAGTCATCAAACGGGTTGCCATATGGCGACCTGTATACCCAAAGCAGGGGTCGCCATACGGCGACTAGACCCACATAATCCGGCTCGCAATATGGTGACCTGGGCTCGGCAAGTCCTGGTTGCCATATGGTGACATGTGCTCGCCAAGTCCGGGTCGCCATATGGCGACCTAACTTCACACAATCTGGGTCGCCATATGGCGACCAGGGCTCGCCAAGTCTGGTTGCCATATGGCGACATGGGCTCGTTAAGTCCGGGTCGCCATATGGGGACCTGAGTCCACACAGTCCGGGTGACCATATGGCGACCTGGGCTCACCAAGTCCGGGTTGCCATATGGCTACTATGGCGACCAGGGCTCACCAAGTCCGGGTCGCCATATGGCTACTATGGCGACCAGACCTTGACCAGTCCGGGTCGCCACCACACCAAGTCCGGATCGCCATTGTTGAGTTGAGGTTCATATTTGAGTTAAGGAATTAAAGAATGAAAGAAGAATGTTTGGGACAACCAAATGGTTAAAGACCATCCGGGTAAAGAAAGAAGTTACCATGCACCTACCTTAAGTATTAACCCTTGATCCACCTGTTGGAAAGGAAGAGAGGATAGACTTTGACAGGCTGGAACAGCTGGAAAGTAACCAGCATTTTGTCAAAGATGCTAGATGACACTTCAGTGGCGCTCCTTGCCCATGGTTCAAACTAGGCACTCTACCCCTCCTCCTAGACCACATGTTCCATTCTTTGATTCTGAAAACCCTTGTAACCTCTACTCTATCTATTTGTAATCACAACTTAATGGAAAGATCAAACAGGTCATAATCCTTCTCTTAGAATCTTAATCATGATTACATATTAGTCTTGTTCATTGTCTAATGATGAGTTCAGCTATCACATTCTCTAAAAGGGGGGGGGGGGGGAGGGCGGTGCGTATACATATATTCGTATAATCCCACATTTTTAACTTCACACAATCCTGGTTGCCATATGGTGACATGTGCTCGCCAAGTCCGGGTCGCCATATGGCGACCTAACTTCACACAATCTGGGTCGCCATATGGCGACCAGGGCTAGCCAAGTCTGGTTGCCATATGGTGACATGGGCTCCGGGTCGCCATATGGGGACCGGAGTCCACACAGTCCGGGTGACCATATGGCGACCTGGGCTCACCAAGTCCGGGTTGCCATATGGCTACTATGGCGACCAGGGCTCACCAAGTCCGGGTCGCCATATGGCTACTATGGCAACCAGACCTTGACCAGTCCGGGTCGCCACCACACCAAGTCCGGATCGCCATTGTTGAGTTGAGGTTCATATTTGAGTTAAGTAATTAAAGAATGAAAGAAGAATGTTTGGGACAACCAAATGGTTAAAGACCATCCGGGTAAAGAAAGAAGTTACCATGCGCCTACCTTAAGTATTAACCCTTCATCCACCTGTTGGAAAGGAAGAGAGGATAGAATTTGACAGGCTGGAACAGCTGGAAAGTAACCAGCATTTTGTCAAAGATGCTAGATGACACTTCAGTGGCGCTCCTTGCCCATGGTTCAAACTAGGCACTCTACCCCTCCTCCTAGACCACATGTTCCATTCTTTGATTCTGAAAACCCTTGTAACCTCTACTCTATCTATTTGTAATCACAACTTAATGGAAAGATCAAACAGGTCATAATCCTTCTCTTAGACTCTTAATCATGATTACATATTAGTCTTGTTCATTGTCTACTGATGAGTTCAGCTATCACATTCTCTAAAAGGGGGGGGGGGGGGGGGGGAGGGCGGTGCGTATACATATATTCGTATAATCCCACATTTTTAAATATTAGCCTTGTACCCGATATTTTTTAAAAATTGTCTGATAATAAGAAAACGGAAATCTCGCAAATCTCTTTTTGACATGAACACCTAAATTCATTCCGAACCATCCAAGTACAATACAAACTTCTTTGGTACGAACACTTCTTCATAAACACCTTTCGGTGGAAAACCATCGACCAAAATTTAAGGCCCCACCCTCGAAATGACCTAAAAGCAGTCCACACTCGAAGTTATCCCCATACAGACCATATACTTTCGGAACACAATGCGAGATGTCGCATAAAATCTCCGAAAAATACTCTCAAAACTCGAAAACAGTCCATCCGCGACTATAATCATAAACAAGAATTTGCTCTTACACCTCACTCGTCGATTGGCCCCGACGAGTACATTAGCGGTCTTAAACAAACACACCTAACCTTTCTCACGAATGGTTCTCAGACATCCGACTAGGATAATTGCGCACAAAAAATCGAAAATTTTGGTCAGCACTTCCAGGAGACTTAAAAATTATCCTTGGAGAGATGCTCTATTTCGACCATACAAGTCGTATAAGTCGAGAACATATCGGGGACTTTAAAACGGTACGAAATCAGGTTGAAAGCACAACACGCAAAACGAAAGCCGATTAGTTATCGCACAGCCTTAACCGAGAATAAACCTAGGTCTTGCCCTAAACCCAGCACACTGGTCTCTAACGTCTCAAGGCATGAATATCGAAAGATATGAGATCCTGAAAGCATGCCTCTTCGTTCACATCTAAACGCTCGCAGAACTTTTTCGCAATTCTCAAACAAGCAACTAACAGAATGATCTTCAAAGAAGAGATATGTTATGAGATGACAACTCATAATCTGCCCTCTACACACACTCTTATATTTCAAATATTTTCAACAAAAGGTTGATCCATCCTTGTAAAAGCCGCAAAGTGGCAGGGATTCAAAGCCACACGCGACCTGTCCCAAAATAAAAAACAAGGCCACACTTGGCCGAAGCAAACACAATCAAAACATAGAAAATCAATCAAGGGTCCAACTGGAAGTCTCCCGACATGGAACGACGAAACGTACCCGCGGATTGATCCACCACGACCCCCTCGTCGGCGACCCCGGTCGCGGTCACATTCGTATCGAGAAAAACTGGAATGGGATCCCAATATCCTAACACTTTCTCCTCAAGAGGAGGGATCAGAGTCTCGACACCTTCATACTCATCCATGTAGCGGGTCATCATGGTTATCTCAGTCTGGAAAACATAATCTTTGCCCGTTGACTGTGACGAGTCACGAACAGCATCAAGGCCCTCTCGGAAGTCGCCCAGAAGCTATTAGGTCCCCCTAAGCTTCCTGAGTTCAGTTTTGAACTGAGCAGCGCAATCCTTGATCACCTCAGAAACCTCGCAATTCCCTCGCCTCTCCGCACAACGAAGAGCCCTAGCATGCCTTTTCTCCAGCTCCTGGTCCCGGAGATCACGAGTGGAAGCCTATTCTCTAAGAAGAGCAGCCTCATTCTCCGCTCCCTCGGCCTTGAAGTGGGAGTCTCGCGCCTCCCAGTAACTCGCCTCGAGGGATGAGTTGAACGCGAGCAGCCCCTGCATAGGTCGGAAGTTAAGGAAACTTGCGCCAAAAAAAAAGAAGAAGAAGAGAAAATACATATAGTGGAAGGAGCAAAGTTTAAATTGCTAGCCGCATTGACCATCCTAGAACCCTCCACAAAGGATTTCGACCTAGCCTGGCAATCCACGGTAGGTGGGGGGTCGGAGTCGGACGGAAGGTGATGTGGGGTTTTATTTCACTTTCATATTAACCCTATATTCCCACTTTACTCTCTCAATTAAGAGGTTCAGTGTAGTACTTAGGGATTGAATCCACATAGACTATAGGATTGCACAATAGACTTATTGTTTTCGAACTAAATCTATATGAATTATAACAATAACAATAAAAGTGAATTCAAGATTGATTTGGTTTATAAGGATTTAAATTTAGCGATTAGACTTAAGGGAAATGTTTAAGTAGTTTTGGATAATGCAGATTAATAGATTGCTAGGGTTTTATTAAGTATCATTATGAACTCAAACCTTAGGGTTTAGAATATTGCTCTCGCACATCTCGGCTGAGTGTCGATCGATGGCAATAAGTTTTCATCGATCGATGTTCATTCTAAACAATACTTGTTTCGCGTTTGATGGGTTCTCTAAACACCTAATTCAACTCTCGTTTCTTACTAGTTATTGAGATTGTTTAAGATAGATTCCCGGTTATAACCAGGCTCTCGCTTGCGCAATAAAACCCTAATTTCTAATATTGAAGTGATCAAGTTCAACTTAGCAATAAGAGAAACTTAAACAAAGAACCAAGAAGATTACCCTAACAATTCTATAAAATCAATGATACATCACTACCATTGAATAATCCTAAATCTAATAAAGAAATACTTAGACATAGCAACAAAGAACATGAATAAATTATGAATAAATTGTATTGAATAAACTTAGTAAAAAGATAAGGAGTTCAAGATCTTCTCTGTAGTTATGATCAGGTGTTTCTCTCCAATCAATGTGTTCTAACTCTAAAACTCTGGTGTAACTTTGCGGCTACTTAGTTTCTGAAAAAGACAGCTTTTTCCTTAACATCTTAGGGCTTAACAAAGATAGAAAACCCTAATAAATAGTCTAAATTTCAGCTAGGGACTTGTCTTGAAATTAATAAAACTTCTAGGCAAAACTTGTAATTTTTCAATCTTTCTGCCGACTCCCACGCGTGACTATTCGATATCATCTCCTTTACGATTGACATGTATGAGCAAGGCGTAAAGTGATACTTCCCGCCCGTTGCGCCAATGGACTCAAAAGGGCCTCGAAATGGTCAACGCTAAGAGACACCCCATGCTAGTAACTCAATACCAGAATTCTAAGGAGGTGCTGAAGACCCGTAAGATTTAGTTGGCCGATCGACAGCTCGAAACGGTTCAAGGTCTGAATGACAATCTCCGGGATAGGGAACTGACACGCAGGGTATAAATATCCAAAACAATTAACTGTCAAATTAACCTTTAATCCTAACACACAAAACAATACTCTTGCCAAGAGAGATCATGTGTAGTACTTAGGGATCGAATCCACATAGAGCAATGGCACACAATATATTTCTTATTTCTAAGGACTAAGCTAGCTAGATATATATATCAGTAGTATTTAATTAATTCAAGGAAATATTCCTTATTAGAAAGTGTAGATACAATATGGAAATATGTTAATAACGTAAATATGAAAATATGCTAATAACGTGAATGTCGAAAGATGCTACTAAACTAACTAGATGCAAATGTAAATGTGCTAGATCTAGGGTTTCAAGCATAATGGATTATAGGGAATAGGAAGCACAAAAATGTAAATATCTAGAACTCAAATATTAACTATTCTGACACTTTTAACTCCAACTCTCGTATGGGAGCAAAAGGAAGGACCATTGATCGATGGCTAAGGCATGATGTCGATCGACGGTGAAATCAGAACGAAGTTTGAACAAGAATTCATATGTTCACCAAGCTAATTCGACCAGCTCTCGCATGCACCCTAACAACCTAGTTCAATGGAGTCCATTATGGCACATAACCTACTCTCGTAGTCGTCCATGTCCTACTTTCGAGATCCTAGTTAGCTACTCTAGAATGCAAGGATTAAGCAAAACTTGTTTGATGGATATTAACTTCACCTAGAAATCCTAGTTTTGGGATAATCTGTGATTTCTTTCATTCAACCTTAAATCTAGTTGATATCTACTCATACATAATTAGAGTAAGAATAATAATTTGAATATAATGCATAGATAAAATATTGGGTTCCAATACAAATCTCCCTAAGGAGTAATGAATCTTCTCTTTAAAAACTCTAAAACTATAATAGAATGCTTGTGCACCCCTGCACACACGCACCCTTGCTGCAACCCTCTTCGGTGTAATACATAAAGTATAAATATAAAACCATAAAACTAGGTCAAAACTCGTCCAGGGGTAATCTTGTAATCTTGTGTCTTATTTCTAACTATGGATTGGGATTGGCTGTCTGTGAATTTGTCATCTATCTAAATCATGTGATCAGCATCGATCGATCTTGGCCTTGTACCGTCCGTCAATGACAAGGTTGTGTTGTCGATCGACGACTATCTTGTGCTTTGATTATCTCAATGATCAACTATGGATTATTCTCTTTTAAATGATCCAAAAATTCCAAGTATCTCCATATATCTCCAAAACGTACCTGGACCTGTAAATACCTCAAAACATAGCCTAGACACACATATTAGATCCAAAATAGAGCCTATATCATGGCCTAAAACTGGTAATAAATAGGCTATATCGACTCCCCCAGACTTAACCTTTTGCTTGTCCTCAAGCAAACAATCCTGCAAAAGAGGTTTTAAAATCGAAGATTCACATAATGTCTAAGTATAACTGTCACCCTACGTTGTTGCAAGCACATCCTATGAAGTCACTCACAGAGAAACTTTATATACCTTATCCTACTATACCAACCAAATTCATTCTCACAACAACTTAGCGAATACTAGTCTGACTCGCCTCTCTTCTGATTTCATTTCTTTGCATAAAATAAAAGTGCAGGCTTTACCTTGGGAGTATCGATCAAAGGATATATGGACTCTTACCTCTGCAAGTATCTGAACACACAGGTAGTCTTCTCTAATTCCTTTCCTCTCTCTCTTCTTACTTCTTCTAAGTCAATGTATCCCCTCTTTTGAGTGTATCATTTTATTTTTTTAGTTGACTGAGATATTTGGACATGTTTCCATGAATCAAGCCCTAATGGTTTTTGCCACCAGATCATGTTCACTTCTTTTTACCTTTATCTCTATCTAGAATCATATGAATCAAGCTTTAATGGTTGTAGCCACTAAATCTTGTTCGATCCTTTTTATCTGAAGGGGGGAGAGAGGGGAATCAGAAGCACACAAACTTTTACCTTCCAGACTTGCAGAAGGAGTCTAATTCAGTGTATACCAAATCCCAAAGCAAACAGATAATGTGAGGATTAGTGTTGGAAATCAGCTTTGGTTCCTTCAAACTTTATAAGCAAGTGTGATATAGTGGCAGGATGATCCACTTTAGTATCTCTAGTAATCTCTGCAAACAACCTTCTAAGAATAAAGCTAAAGTATGGTTAGTCAATAATAAATCTTAATCATAGTCCCCTTCTTGACTCAATAAAAACTTTTTGAAAAACTTATATATATATAAAACTCAAAATCAAATAAATAGCGTTAGCGAACCTCTCCCAAACTTAAATTAGACTGTCCAGAGTGTAATCCATCCCGGATTGGTTAGGAAAATCAAATCATAAGTAAATAGTCTAAGTAGAAAACTCGATACCTCACTCTGTAAGAGAGCATCGATCGATGGAGGCAGGTTTGGTTGTTCGATGGTCGCAATCCACTGTCGACCAATGGTGCCTCTATGGTGTCGATCGATGGTGTTTTAATTAGTCTGTAGAAATGAAGTAAAACTCGAAATAAATAGTAGTACAAGTAAAAATTAAATAAAAACTTACTAAACAGTGGGTTGCGTCCCACTCAGCGCTTGGTTAGTCCGAAGCTAGACGTTTTGAACTTTTTGGCTAGAATGGAGGTCGATCAACTCTTGTAAAACAAGAGTCTACATCTTTTTTGCTCTTCTGAAACCATGTACTGACGAAGCGTCGCATTTCTTCATCTCCTTTGGCTTTCTCATTTTTCATGATCTCCTTAGCAACCTCCACTGAATGCATTCTCTTTTGTAGATTCTTAACACTATGCTGTAGAATTCTATGTCTGGCAACTGTAGTTTCTAATATATCCTCTAATTTCTGAGAAATATTGTCCTTCATCAGGCTCTAAGAAAAAGCAATCTCATCGAATATGTCTTCTAATTGTTCTTCGGCCGCAGACTTCTCTGTCTGTCAAACTTAGCATCGATCGATGGCATGATCTTGCTGTCGATCGATATCACTTTGTTTGCTCCAATCGCACGCTGTCCTTGAATAGTATCCATATCTTACTTCATCTCATCCATGTATGTAGTCAAACCGGTGAGGCACTTGTCTATACGGTAGTAGAAATCATCAAGCCTCTCGTAGAAATCATCCAGTGACATCTCTCGAGCTTTGTAGTTCTCATGCACGATATCATCAATCTCCGCTCTACTGTATGTTTCTTGCTTCTTTATAGACATAGCGATCTTTGCTGCATGTTCTGGTAAACATATATAGCTCAACTAAAACATGGTAGCTCTTTCTAGAACTGCCCTGATATCTTCTTCTCGAACATTCTCAACTTTTCCATCTGTAGCTCCTGCATTGTCGTTCTCATCTCTATAGACGGCATACTCATCTTTCTCTTCCCAATGGATAATTCTTCTGCCATTAGCATCATAAGCTCTCTGTCCAAGCTCTATGCGACTGTCTATCAGTAGTGGGTTTATAAAATCGGTTGATTGTGGAATTCCCGAACTAAAAGGATCAGAGGTACAAAACTTGTTTACCCCTGGAATGGTGTTGATAGATGCATGTATTCTGGCGTCAATCGATGCATGTATTATGGTTTCGATCGATGCATGTATTATGGCATCGATCGATGCATGTATTCTGGCGTCAATCGATTTTCGATGTTTGGGGTGTACAGATCACCGTGGATTGGCACGTCCTTTTGTTCCTCTCTGTCGATCGATGCATGTACTCCAGCGTTGATCGATGGCTTTTGTGCAAATAGAGCTCCTGATCCAGTAGCCATAACAAGGGCATCTGCCACATCCTCCTTTGGTATTTTTCGAATTCTGCCATAAAGATCTCGTGCACATCCTTCTGGGACTCTGAAAATTCCAAACTCATCTGGTCTGAGATAACCATTATCTGCATATTCTGTTCTTGTCTCTGCTTTTGGGTTGCATTTGATGTCGTTCGATGGCCAAGATATGCCGTCGATCAATGCTTTATTTTCTGCTTTCGCATTCATTACCCAGCCAGCTTCTTCCAGTGCGAGGCTGCGGGACTCAATCAGCTCTTCCTCCTTGTAATCTGAATCGTATTCTTCGTAAGCTTCACCGCATCCTTGGTACGCCTGGTGCGTGTCGATCGATGGTAAATGGTGACCGTCGATCGATGCTTGAGTATCAGGCTGTTGGCCGAAAAGATTTCCAGCTCCATTAGCCAACGCAAGTATATCTGCCACATCGTCTTTCGTGACATGTAGAATTCTGCCATCCACATCTCGTGCTTGACCATCTGGATCTTTCATAATGCCGAACTCATCTGGTCGTCGATAACCATATTCCCTTTCTCGTTTTGCTGCTGAATTTAGTTCATACCATATATTACAAGCATTATCGATCGATGGTGAATGGTTACCATCGATCGATGAGTTCTTGAGTTGATGAGAAATATGAAAAACACTAGTCTCTTCCATAGAAATCCCTCGGTATTCAATTATTTCTTCCTCTCTGTAATCTTCGTCGTACTCGAGGTAGGCTGTGTTGTAGTCGATATCTTTGTAGTAGGTTTTGATTGGTTCTGAAGGGTGGGTATCGATCGATAATGAGGCATGGGTGTCGATCGATTTTTGAACTTTCGGCTCGTCGATCAATGGTGCGTGTTGGGTGTCAATCGATGCTCCTTCTTATGATTCGGCATGGGACTTATAATCGCAGAAACATGTGGCCACAAGCTCTGCAACATTACATAATTCAATCAGAGTAGCCTTGCTCTTCTTCTGAACAGGTTCATAAATTTTTTTTAATCAATTAGAGATAGATAGAACCTGTTTAGCTTTATATCGCAGATAGCTCCCACAGAGGCCATGAATGCTCTAACGAGTAGTAGCGAAGAGTTCCAGTCTATCTTGATGTCCATCACATGGAAGTGTATTGGGACTAGGGTGTTGTTGATCTGCACTAGAACATCTTTTACCATCCCTCCTGATTTTACTCTTGAGCAGTCTACAAATGTGAACAAATCGTTGGAGGATTCCACTCTTAGGTTCTGCTCTTCTGCCATAGATTTTGGCATAATGCTCATTGATGATCTAGTATCACAGAGGGCATTGGGATATTCGTGGCTTTTGATGAAGCATGGGATTGCGAATTTTCCAAGATCACTTTTCTTTTTCAGGCAAGTCCTCTGCTTCATCTTCTCTCTAAGATGATTGAATATTATCTCTATATCATCATCTGTCTCACTTTTTCCCTGAAGAACATCCATAATCTGTGAGTATAATAAGCGTCATCAAAACTAATATCTAGAGGAATTTTAAAAACTCTTTTTGCAAAGTTATCCATCTCCTTTTGATTGGCTTCTCTGCGTTGATGTTTGGGGATCATTTACCTCCTCTTTGAGTGTCCCTCATCTTCTTTATCAAGATCGATAGCTTCAGACGTGTCTGTAGTTCGTTCTGAGACTGTCACAGTTGGACGCACAATCAGACTGGCATTGAGGTTCTGTAGTCGAACTGATTTCCTCATGCGTTGATTGATGCTGAGGTTGCAATGTCGATCGATCCGTATGTCATAGCGTCGCTCGATGCGTAGGTCATAGCGTTGATGATGTTATGAGTTCTATGTCGATCGATGTTAGTCGATTCACACGAAGCCACTGATTATGGAGGTTTCACTGTCGATCGATGCTCATTGCTTGGTGTCAATCGATGCGGATAAGAAGTGCCTAGTGACATGGAATTTTCCACACGCAAATCGTTGTGTTGGGGCTTATCTCTCTTAAGTTCCTGCAAGAAATCATCATCAATCAATGCATTGACGTGGTGCTTTTTTCAACCTCTATTTTCTCCTTGATCAAGCTCTCATGTCTCCTAATGGTTTCACGTGTTTGCATCACTTGATTCTCCAGTTTCTTCACATGGGTGCTGAGGTTTTCGAATTTCGTATTGAGGTTGAGGTACAGACCATCTATCTTTCTATTGAAATCAACAATCATCTTCTGCTGTCCCTCTAAAACTCTGTCAACCATTGCTTCAATCTTGCTTTCCTGAGCTTCTAGAGGAGAATTCTGGTAGTAGGAAGATCCATAAGTCATGTTGTTTTTGAAGGGCCTTCGCTGTGAGTTCTGATTAAAGTTACTCCTTTGACCATTCCCACAGGAGTTCCTGTTATAACCTGGATTCCCTTGTTTCTCGAAACCGTTTCCTTTGATGTAGTTCACATCTTCTTCTTCAATCTCGTCTTCTCCGAACTCTATCGCTTCTACTTCAGCAAAAGTAACATGTTTCTTGAGAAATTTCTGAACACTATCCAGTTTTGCCTTGACTTCTTTAATATGCTCCATGCTCATAGCTGGGGTTGATTTCCTCCTTTCAAAGTCTGTGTTCTTGGTACTGCTTCTTGATGCCAGATTCTCAATCAATATAGTAGCTTCTTCAGGGATCTTGGTGCTGAAATTCCCTTCAATAGATGTGTCCAAAACCATCTGATACTGCAATCCAATACTCTGAATAAAGTGCTGAGAAGCTGCACTTCTTTAAACCCGCGATGTAGACAGTCTCTCTAGTATGACTTGAATCTGATCCATGAGTTTCTGAAAGACTCTGAAGGTTCTTGTGAAAAAGTAGCAATCTTGCTCCTCAAATCTTCTGCTCTTGCGTCATCAAAGAAGTTACGCATGAAAGCGTTCTTGATGTCTGACCAGGATGTCAGAGATCCTTGTGGTAGCTGCTTAAGCTAATATGAAGCTTCTCCAGCAAGTGAGTACTTGAAGAGCTTACAAAAGAGATAGTCCTTAGGGACTCCATTGGGTTTAATAGCAGTCACTAGATCCTCAAATAGCTCTAGATGATCCATAGGATGCTCATGTCGCAATCCATGGTAAGGCGTCTGCGCTACAAGTACAAAGAAAGTGGGTTCGATTTTAAAATCGTTTCTCTGAAAATATGGAGGACGAATGGCGGATCTGTTGGCGTAGAACTGGTCTGGACAATTGTAGTCAGCCAGTGTTCTTTGATCTGCTTGGGCATTAGCTTCAGGTTGAGCTATTGCAATGTCTACTTCTACTTTTGCTTATGCATCAGGGATTACAGCCCCCTGATCGTCTACCTTTTGACCTGCTGCATTACGCAGGTGACCGTTGAGATCACGCAAGTCTCCATTCTCGTTCTGAACCACTACAATAGGCAAAACCATCTGAAATTGTATGTTGTCATCGATCGATGCACGTAGGTGTTCATCGATCGATGTGCGTAGGTGTTCATCGATCGATGCTATGTGGTCGATATCGGTTAATGCTTTAGTTCTGATGTCAGTTGATGCTATCCGTGAAGAGGTGTCGGTCGACGCTGAGTAGATAGAGTTGATTGATGCTTGTCATCTTTCTTTGCGGATTGTACGTTGGAGCTTATGTGGGTCTAAGAATAGTAGTTCTTGTACGTTCGAGCTAGATCTAGGGTTTCAAGCGTAATGGATTATAGGGAATAGGAAGCACAGAAATGTAAATATTCTACAACTCAAATATTAACTATTCTGACCCTTTTAACTCCAACTCTCATATGCGAGCAAAAGGAAATACCATCGATCGATGACTAAGGCCTGATGTTGATCTAGGGTGAAATCAGAAGGAAGTGTGAACGAGATTTGATATGTTCACCAAGCTAATTAGACCAGCTCTCGCATGCGCCTAACAACCTAGTTCAATAGAGTCTATTTTGGCACAAAACCTACTCTCATATTGTCCATGTCCTACTTTCGATATCCTAGTTAGCTACTCTAGAATGCAAGCATTAAGCACAACTCGATTGATGGATATTAACTTAACCTAGCAATCCTAATTTTGGGCTAATCCATGATTGCTATCATTCAACCCCTAAATCTAGTTGATAACTACTGAAACATAATTAGAGTAAGAATAATAATCTGAATATAATGCATTGATAAAATATAAGGGTTCCAATAGAAATCTCCCTAAGGAGATATGAATCTTTTCTCCCTAAAAACTCTTAAACTATAATATAATTCTTGTGCACCCCTGCACACATGAACCCCTTGCTGCACATCCTCTTTGGTGTAATACATAAAGTATAAATATAAAACCCTAAAATATAGGTCAAAACTCGTCCATGGGTAATCTTGTAAACTTTTGTCTTGTTTCTAACTTGGGCTTGGGATTGTCTGTTTGCGAATTTGTCATCCATCGATGTCATGTGATCAGGCATCGATCAATCTTGGTCTTGTACCATCGATCGATGACACAACCTTGTCATCGATCGAAAACTATCTTGTACTTCGACTCTCTCAGTGATCAGCTATGGATTATTCTCTTCTAAATACTCCAAAAACTCCAAGTATCTCCATATATCTCCAAAACGTACCTGGACCTGTAAATACCTAAAAACATAGCCTAAACACACATAATAGACTCCAAATAGAGCATATATCATGGCTTAAAACTAGTAATAAATAGGCCATATCAGGAACCATAAACGACAACGTACAATGTGTGCCTCATAACAAGTGAAATAACCCGCCGGGGGGTCATCGGCCCTTTCGCCCTGTCGTGGAATCCGGAACTCCCCGTTTTCTAGAACATGACCAAACTCTCGAAAAGTGTCGAGGAATCGATATGAACTCTTGCTCGGAATATTTCAATCCCGAGCCAAACTTTCGGACAAAGCAACCCAATAGGCCTCGGCCTCAGCAGGGTCGACTGAGTGCGGAATAAACTCAGGTTTTGGAATAACCTCCTCGTCGCCATGGTTATCATCATGATTAATATGACGAGGCTCAGCTGTATTGGAACCCCTCCTTTTGGAAGACATTGCTTTAAGAGTAAAATTAAAAAAGGAAAAACCAATGGGAGCCAAAGAGAGAGAATAATTCAACCTTAGATAGCTTTCTTTGGGAAAAGTGAGCGAGTGATAAAAAATTTCAACACTTACTCCACCTTCTTATCGGCAAGAAATTTTACTATTCATCCTCGGACTTTTGGCCGATGATATTGTCTAACTTGCACAACCAGCTTAACCCCGCTAGAGCCTCACGCTAAAAAGCCTATGGCCTAACGAGCTGGGGGGTCTAACTGTTGGGGTCAAAATCGTTCACGATGAAATCAACGGCTCAAGGTCTTTGAAAATGTTTCTTCCAAAGGTCCTGGTTCACAAGGCTGTCCAAAAGAACGATCGAGCCGCTAGGAGCGAGTCACCATACAGTGAGGTCCTGAGTATAGCATATGGGTCGCCATATGGAAAATGATATACCATGAATTTTACCTATTTTACCTATGATATACATAGTATTTTTGAGTCTTTTATATGATTTTGGTACTGTTTTAGAGTGTTTATAGGTCTAGGTACTCATTGGAAGCAATTGGAGCTTTTGGACTATTTTGGAGCATTCAGGATTGCTCAGTATAAACTCAGAGTCGGATCCATATTTATGAATAGACCATCGATCGATGGGACACATTGTGCATCGATCGACGGTCAAGTCGACAGCGAGATTGGTGAAGGCTTGAGAAATTACAAGTTTTACCTAAAAGTTTCATTAATTGTAAGATAAGTCCCTGGCTGAAATTTAGACTATGTATTAGGGTGTTCTATCTTTGTTTTTCCCTAAGCCGAGAAGACCTAAGAAAGATTTGTCTTCTAAGTTACACCAGAGTTTTAGAGTTGGAACACATTGCTACATCTATTGGAGAGAAAGATCTGATCATGATTATAGAGAAGATCTTGAACGTCTTATTTTTTTACTCAGTTTATTCTATGCAATTTATTCTGAATTTATTCATGTTCTTTATTGCTATGTCTAAGTAGTTCTCTATTAGATTTAGGGTTATTCAATGGTAGTAAAGTATTGTTGATTTTATAGAATTGTTAGGGTTGTCTTCTTGGTTCTTTGTTTAAGTTGCTCTTAATGTTAGGTTGAACTTGATAACCTCAATCTTAGAAATTAGGGTTCTATAGTGCAAGCGAGAGCCTGGTTATAACCTTGAATCCATCTTAAACAATCTAAATAACTAGTAAAAACAAGAGTTGAATTATAATTTTAGAGAACCCATCAAACCACGAAACCAGTATTGTTTAGAATGAGCATCGATCGATGCCATCTTATTGTCATCGATCGTTGCTCAGTCGACATGCGCGAGAGAAATCTCCTAAACCCTAAGGTTTGAGTTCAGAATGATGCTTAACAAAACCCTAGCAATCCAGATGTCAGATGGTGTGGATAAATGTGTTGAACTCTACATGTGGGAGATTGTGAAACTTCATGCTGTTCCTGTTAGCATCGTGTCAGATCGAGATCCACGATTCGCCTCAAATTTCTGGTTGGCATTCCAGAAAGCACTGGGAACCAAGGTGCACATGAGCACGGCATATCACCCGCAAACGGATGGGCAATTGGAGCGGACGATCCAGTCCCTCGAGGATTTGTTGCGGGCTTGTGTAGTGGATTGGGGTAAACTATGGGAGAAGCATTTATCACTAGCTGAGTTTGCGTACAACAATAGTTACCACTCATGTATTGGAATGTCACCGTATGAAGCTTTGTATGGTCTTCCATGTCGAACCCCCTTGTGTTGGATTGAAGTGGGGGAGGGCCGAGATCTCTCCCTAGGGGTGATAAAAGAAACGACAGACATGATTAAGTTTGGATGAGCATATGGTGGGTGGGGATTAGGGGATGAATTTTTGAGTGGGGGAGAGTTTTAACGACCCGCTCCCGAAGTATTTTATTTGTTAAAGATTAAGATCGAGGAGAGGTTTCTTTGTAAGAGAGCAAAATATTTCTAAGTGTTGGAACACTTGTATTCGTCAAGAATGGAATAAGAACTCAATTTTTCTCTAAGTATCGAATTTTCCTTGCTAACTAAGTATTATTAACTGAGACTAAATGGCGATAACTAATCATAAAACGATAGAGTATAAGCGAGGTATCGAGGGACCATGGAGCCAATTAAGGAAAGTTCGATCCTTCGAGAATGCGGGTTCTCAGTAAGGCAAGTTGACTAGTCATCATTGTTGGGATTATACGAAAGGAAGGTCGGGTTGGCGGGAGTCATATAAGGAAAGAATTGTAGATCGGTCAAGCCTTTAAGGGAAAGTTTCGACCAAGCCAATTAAGGAAACAACACTTAATTCTTGGCTTGGTGATCAAGTCCAAGGGTAGTATAAAAGTGACCTCCAGCTCTTAGTTTTGGACACAGCTCAAAGAAAGTCCTAGAGAGAGTTCAGAGAAAGAACGCAGTTCTAGAGAGAGAGTTTGGAAAGAGAGGATCGAGCAAAGAGGACCCTAGGAATCTTCGCCAGAAAAAGCAGCTGAGTTCAGAGTCTTTGATCTTTTAAGATCAAATCAGGTGAGGATGTGATTCGGAATAGTCCAATAAATATTGTTTTGCCTAGTTTGATTCCTTAGAGTAAATTTTTTCTTGGATATAATACGTTTATGGTAAGTTCGTTCATAATTTTCTTAGGAAAACTGTGTGATGTAAATTGTTTATAGAAAGTTCGTTCTTTGTTCTTTGTTCTTCGAGATAGTTCTCAAGGATTGAAGAACGTCCATACGTTAAAAGTATATTTTTGTGTTAGATTGCGTGAAATGATGTTATGTTTAATTGAGATGTTTATGTGAAACACTTAGATTTGATACGACACGAATTGAAATGTTAGATTGGAAATGTTATAGAAACATATTGAGAATTGAAGTAATTTAAGGAAAGTATGGGATTAGAAGAACGAGATTAAGTTAAGGAAGGTATGTTTTGAGCTTCGGTCGTGTATGTTGGCTTCAGCAGTTATGGACATTCGGGTCGCAGGTTTGGCTACGGCCGTAATGGACCGATGGGTCACAGGTTTGGCTTCGGCCGCAGGTACGGCTACGGCCGCAGGTACGGCTACGGCCGCAGGTACGGCTACAGCCGCAGGTACGGATACGGTCGCAGGTACGGATACGACTGCAGGTACGGCTACGGCCGCAGGTATGGCTTCGGACGCAGGCACGGCTACGGCCGCAGGTATGGCTACTGCCGCAGGTACGGCTACGGCCGCAGCTTGGCTACGACCATAGGTTGGCTTCAGCCAAAGGTTGATGGACCTTCGGGTCGGAAGGTTAGGGAATGTTAAAGTAAAGGAATGGTAGAACTGGATGTTAGGTTGTTTGTTTTGATGCATGAAAATGGATAAGTAATAGGAAAAATGGCTAAGTAAGAAATGATTGAAAAACTGAATGCTAAGTTGATAGAATGGGACTGCTAGGTTGTTAGGTTGGAAATGGGGAATTTGATTGATTTATTATTGGACTGTAGTGGGCGGTACTGAGCGTCCTCACTGAGTACTTTCGTAAGCTCATGCATCCTTTTGTGATGCAGGTGACGAGTAGTTGCTTGGACTGGAGCGCGGGAAGATGAAGACCATCGAGACGGGGTATTCAGTATCGGGATTGTAATGGGATTTTCATGGGAATTTTTACGAACCATATTTCATACGATTTATATATATTGACTCGGATTTAATTATTAAAACTGCAGCGTTTACTTATGTTACTTAATGAAAGATTTCCAAATTATTTTTACTTAGAATTTCTCTTACGAGTTCGCAAAGATTTCTGGGTTGGGTGTTTCACACATAACCTAGGTAGGCACATAGACTGAGTGGGCGCATAGCCTTGTCATAGGTGAGTAGCCTTGTTGGAATGTGGTGTAGTGAGCACCTGGCTATGTAGATGATAGGAGTCATCTTGTCTAGAAGGCACATTTCCGAACCAGATGGTAGACTAGTCGATATGCTACTGTGAGCATGGAATATTCCTTCTGATGGGCAGAAGACAGTGGGCTGAGCCGGTGAGCCGAATTATAGACGTGCTGCAGTGAGCATATATCTTGATCTTGTTGATAGTAATTGCAGGCATTCGCCCGTAATATCATGTTGACAATGATTGTGTTCTAGTTGTGAATATTGCCTTGGCGGATGTAGAATTGGTGAGCTCTTGTGATGGATGTGTTCCCCCTCCTTCTTTAGGTTTAGGAACCTTATATTTATAGTAGAAGTCGTGCTCCTCTGTTAGAATGTGGAAATATCCTTTAGATCCTTAGATAATAGAATATTTGCATTGTTCTTAAGGATGACCATATATATTAGAATACTTCATCTTTCTCTTAGATTTAGGAAGATTCCTTCTTGTTTAAGCTGGTTACCTTACATTAAGAAAAATTTCCAAATATCCTTAGGCAAGAATCCGGAGGCAGGAATGGAGCCATGATCTGAGCCGGAATTTCTCCAGGCAGGAATCAGAAGGTCGGTGTCCTTATAAAATCTTCATGGATGTTGGGATAAAAATCGGTCATGGCAAAATCAACGGCTAAAATCTTCCGAGAACTATGCCTTAGGTAAATATGTGCTGGAAATGTCAAAGAGACTGCACCGCATAAGTTGTACCTATTTAAATAAGGGCACAAGAAAAAAAATCCGTGTATTTCATATCGGGAAAGAAATGAAAGAGCTTATATCCAAACATGAAAAGACCAGAAAAAACGTTCTTGCGGAAGGTTGTTACGATAGATGACAAATTTTACAAAACATCTTCCGCAAAAAAAAATTGTAAAGAATCCACGGAAAAACCTTATATGAAAATCTATAAGACTATCTTCCGCAAGACAACTTTTGGGATATCTACGGGGCAAAACATACGTAAAACAAACGATGTAGTTCTAAAAGTTCACGAAGCAATCAACCAATATAATGCGAATGGAAGAAAGGGGGCAACACTCTCTCATCACTCTATGATCTCAAATCGCCCACATAGCCTCTCTCTCATCACTCCATGAGCTTAAATCACCCACATAGCCTTGTTGGGATCAAAATCGGTGATCTCGAAATCAATGTCTAAGCTTGCTATGCTGTCCTTTAAGAAACTTATTTGAAATAACTTCAGGAATTATTTTTTTTTGAATATAATGTTAAATTTCTTCAAAGAAAATGATTTTGTACATCTTGTGTAGCATGTTTATGGCAAGAAATAAAACCTTTTTCTAATGCTTAGCATAAGGCACTTTAAGAAATTTAAGAAATTTTATCTTGTGAAGCAACCCATTTCTCCAGAAGAGTCCATTCCTTTGATTTCCAGTCTCTAATATGGACAGGCACTTCTTGACTTAACGATCAAGAACCGGATTAAAACTGCAGTGGTGACAGGGACATAACCATGACGCCTCTCATTCCTTTCTCGCCAGAGCGAGTGCACGGATGTTTGGAAGACATACGTCACCAGAAATCTTATCCTACATTCCAACGTGTTACCCACAAGAAGTTAAATGATGTTATCCAAAACCTTAGCGAAGTGTATTCCAAGAGGTCCCCTTGTTGACTTGGTCATACTTCTGCTGAAAAATCGCACAACGAAAAGAGATGAATACGAGATTTAATCACCTGTTGGCAGAGGATAAACGATGGATCAACTCCAGAGTTACATGTGAGCATACGATCTCCCGTCTTAACCTGTGCAGATCCAGCCCTGTTCAGAACCCATATTTTGGTGTAGCATGCCGGCCATATCCCTGAGTGCCAGGCCACGGCAGAAGAGTCTTGGCGAATGAGATACCAGGTTTTATTTGTACTGAAGTGATGGCGATAGATACCCTATTTCTGTTTCCATGAAGAGACATCCTCTGCATCAAAGAGCTGAAGACGTTGGCTATACACAGTAGTCTCAATCTGGTTAAGCATCTCGACTTGATGCCTCTTCTTGTGTCTACTAGACATAGATGCCACTGATGCCATAGCTCTGATACACATGTCTATACACCCTTGTGGCCCAACTAAGTCAAACAGTCATCCCATATCCGACCATGTGTCATGCCAAAAGGACATAGAGCGACCATCTTTGACCTCCATTCGATGGAATAGCTTAGCTTTATCTCTGTACTTTAACAGTTTGCGCCACATCCAGGAGCCAAGTGATGTGTTTTATTTAACGGATGAAAAATTACCTTGACGTATCAGATACGTATGGATTCAATTTTCCCATGAGGAGTACTTCTGAGAGATCAGACGAAAATGAGTTTCAGACCGCTTAACATATTTGTTTCTTTTAAAGGTCTGAGACCTAATCTTCCCTCCCGCTTTGGTAAACAGACGATATCCCAAGAGATTATACCTTTTTTCGAGCTAAGTACAGGGCCAGACCACAAAAATCAGAGCATATTCTATTGATCTCTTTGATACAAGCACCCGGTAATATGAAAGAGGACATCCAGAAGTTGGCAACGCTCATTAGCACCAACGCAATCAACTGATGTCGTCCAGCCATTGATAGAAAACTATTGGTTCAAAGACTGATTTGTCTTCTAATTTGTTCTTTGAGAGGTTTATGATGTTATGCTCCCATTCTATTAGTCGTTAATGGTAGGACGAGGTATCTAACATTCAGTTTCCCTGATTCAAATTTATAGTGTGCTTGCATTGCTTGTACATTTGTATCTTGTTGGCCAGCATAGAAAACCGTTGACTTCTCCATACTGATTATCAAACCTGAAGCCTCTGCAAATCGATCAAACACCTTTTCACTATGCTTTAAATGGATCAAACTTTCCCATTGGTAAAAACCATTATATCATCAGCAAACCTCAACTGGGTGAGCCCAAAATTCTTGCATTTTGGAAGATGTCCAAATTTATCCTAGCAAGCATCTTTATTGAAGAGCTTTGAAAGAGCATTCATGCTGATTACAAAGAGATAATGAGATAGAGAACACCCCTGTCTGAGTCCCCGTTTGCTTTAGAAATAAACCGCTAGCTCCACATTGACCTGAACAGATAAAGATGTTGTTGTAACACAGAGAGAAATCCAGAGAATAAACTGATGTATAAAATTCATCGCCTCCAACGTATTAATAAGAAACGACCACTCCACTGATTCGAAAGCTTTCAAAATATCAATATTTATTGCACAACGCAGTGAGACTGCATCCTTGTGATAGTCCTTGACAAGATCTGTTTCAAAAAACAGTTTTCTATGAGCAACCGAGCTTTGACAAAAGCATATTGGTTCAAGCTAATGAAATCGGGTAAAGTTCCTTTCAGACAATTAGCAATAATCTTCGAAATTAATTAATAGCTAACATTACAGCAGGAGAACTTAGGACTTAGGCGGCTCGACTAGCGAGTTCGATACTTAGAACATTTTACTGCTTTGCTCTCTTGTCCTCCATTGTTGATGGATTTCCAACCATTCTGTTTTTTGGCGAAACTTTGTAAACTATACTTCATATTCATCAATAAAACGCCTATTTGCAATCTCTTACGATATTTTGTTATTGTCACTTTTTCGTATTCGTGTGATTACGCAAGGAATCTGGGTCCTCAGGGGAAGTCGAGAATCGTGGCTTTCCTCCATTCACTAAAATCGATAATGCAAATTTTGGTTCCAACAGTTTGGCGCTAGAAGGAGGGGTGGTCGGGTTCTCTAAACTCCAAATCACCAAACGAGCAAAAGGCAATATGTCGAACAAAGCAGACAGCAACATCATATCTTTCAAAAACAGGGAAATATCCGAGCTGGATAAACCCTGCAGTGATCTCCTGGTCATTGAACTGACAATCCAAGATATCGGCATTGCAATAATATTACTCGACACAGGAATCTCGACTGATATCATCTTCAAAAGTACCCTCGAGAGAATGAAAATAAAACTAACTGAATTCTCAGAAAGTCCAAGCCCAATAATGGGATTCTCATGGGAAACTACTATGACCATCTGCTATTTGGTCTCAAAAATGTAGGTGGGACCTATCAACGACTCGTAAATCGTATGTTTTCCGAGCAGCTCGGAAAACCCATTTAATTTTACATCGACGATATGCTTGTAAAATCTACGAAAGAACACGAACTCATCGACCATTTACGTGAATGCTTCGAAAGAGTTGAACCTACAAAATATGAAACTTAGCCCGATCAAATGCCGGTTCGCCGTAGCACCAGGTGAATTCCTCGGCTACCTCGTCAATACTGAGGAATTAAGGCTTACCCAAAGAAAATCAACGCACTAATCGAAATGGGTTCCCCAAAAAATAAATAAGAAGTGCAAAGGCTAACCGGCAGAGTCGCGGACCTCAATCACTTCATCTCGAGATCGACGGATAAATGCCTACCTTTCTATGACACCCTGAGAGGAAATAAGAAATTTGAATGGTCCAAGGAGTGCGAAATAGCTTTCAGACAGCTGATCATTATCAACTCCTCCGGTTCTCACAAAACACATTAAGGGAGAACCGTTATTCCTCTATATTGTGGATATCCGTAACAGCGGTAAGCAACGTTCTTATCAGAGAAGAACACAAGAACGAAACACTATTTTTTTTACATAAGTAAAACTTTGACAGATGCCGAGACACGATATCCATTGATGGAGAAGCTGGCACTCGCCTTCGTAATTTCGGCATGAAATCTAAGGCCATACTTCCTCACCACATTCCCGTTTTGAACGATTTTGCATAGTCCTAGTCAATCCTGAAGATTAGCGAATTGGGCGGTTGAGCTAAGCGAATACAAAATCGAGTATCTGATACACTAAAACTGGATCTTTGCTACTGTCAAGTTAACAGTGGTTGTTGTAATACTTTAGATTCAATTCCAGAGGACCAGTTTACACTTTATCTTTATGGGATTAATATCAAGCTAAGACAATCGAGTGTTTTAAACTGAAAATTTACGAAGAGCAAGGAATAGAGAGCAGGGTGCTTTGAATTCAGGTTAAAGGGATGATAGCCTACGGTGATTTATTTCGGGTGCTAAATACAGTTGAGAGAAACAGTTATTCAAGTTCAGTGGCAGCTTGTCTAGAACTCGGAATAGTCAAGGTAGAACAGCCCACTCTCGTGGTGCTGTTCCCTTTGTGGATCGATCTCAGCGGTCCTAAACTCTCGTTTGGGCTGAAACACGACCACGAGCATTATAGATTGAGTCCGATAGGTTCACAATACACCCTAACATCTACTCTCTCTGGATAGGGATGCAAAGCTTATTAAACTTATGTCTGGCAACCTATTTAACTTTCAATTAATAGGTTAGCCTAGAATGATACACTAGGTGATCAATCTAATGTAAGCTTTAAGAACAAAGTGAATAAAGATATTCAAGGGAATACTTATTTATGTTTAGCTCGTAGATCTAACACACTAGCACCCTTGAGTAAGCAAAACGACTACTCGTTCATGACACAAAGAAACACACAAATCATGATTGAACAATGCATAGACGATTCAATAGTAAAGAAAGGGTTCAGGGAGTTCTTCTCTAAAAACGACGAATAGAAGCCTTTACCCTTACAATAGTAGCTAAATCGCCCAAAAAAATTCTCAATAAGTTTCTTGTGTAAAAACTAAGGTAGCCCTCGAAAAACTTGTGTAAAAACTAAGGTAGCCCAAAAAATTCTCAATATATGGGAGGCGGCGACTGCTAGGGTGAGAAGAATAGTGTATCTAGGGAACATCCCGAAATATCTCAGAAGTTTCCATAACTTTTTGGGAGCAAGCAGGTGGTTGCTCCGTTTGGGTGCTCCACGGTACAAAACTTCACAATTACATTAGTTTCTTTATGAGTCTTCCTCTTTAGGAATCTGGCCTATTCCAGGCCTGAAATGACTCAAAACTAACTGAGAAAGCTCTTGAAATAAACGAGAATGATCTATAAAGCACCTATGCAAGGTGTCAAAAGCACAACATATCAATTCCCCAGACTTAGATCCTTCTTTATCCTCAAACAACGTCAAGAACCAAGCACAGGGAGAAATGTTTGAAAGTGTGGGAACTCTCCTACTCTCAGCAACCATACTTTAACCACAAATCTCTGAACCTTGCATGCAACAAAACTGGAGCAGCCTCTCCTAACCGAAACCCCACTGACTGCTTTTCAAATCGGCTCCATACTTATTATCTCAGACCTGCAAAAATCACACCTTCTAGCCACAAACTCCTTAAATTAAATTAATATGGGAGTGAGCTTCTTTTCATAAGCATTAGCAGGGTGGACGGTAATAGGTGAAACAAGGCTATTTGTTTGGTGAGCTTATAGTGTTTAGGGGCTACCATTTCCTGCAGAGGATATAGGATATCGCGCAAAATTGCATGAGATGATGGATCCATTGATCTCTAGAAGCCCCCACTCGTTCTCTTCCGTAGAGCAGTGGCTCATGTTTCATGCTTCTCTTAGGGCGGTTGCTCCAATTCCCAGATAACTCGTGTTCGTTCTGTATACTCCTAATTTATCACCAATTGGTTTAACCAACCAGAGACACTTTCTCTCCTCCCTCTCATAATCGTTTGGATGATGCAAATTAAAATTGAACCAATCCTTTTTTTTGATGATTTTCATGATTACTGATGATGATGACGAGAAAGAGGTGCTACATAGGGTATGCCTCTGGAGGTTTTATTTCAGCCCTACTTTTACTCCTCCATTCTTCAGTTTGGACCACCCTATCGGTTGCTGTGTCTCTCTTCGGAGAAAGAGATTGATGGAGGTGAGTGTTTGCGGTTTGGGCTAGAGAGTTTATGGAGAGACTAAGAGATTGTAGAGACTGATAGAATAAGAGAATAAGGAGACTAGAGAGACTGAGTTTCGAGAAGAAGAAGGACGGGAAACCTCCTTACTTGTTTAACATTAACCAAAGAACATACAAGAGTATTTATAAGCTATTACAACTTTTAAAAATAAGACCCTAAATCTAAGGGTTGATAATAGCTTGAAGGATGGACGCCTAGGATTGAGGCTTGGGTTGATCTTGGTGACTGAAGCTGATTGGCTGAGAGGTTCTGGTCAAGGAGGAGACTGGCGCATGATTGGCTAAGCATATGCTCCTCTTATTATAGACACAAAGGTGGCTAGATACATGACCAAGGCTGCTCTTCCTTTACAGCCAGAGACAGCCTTTCATTGACCACGCCAGATCTCTCCTTCCTTATCCATAAACGGTAACAAGACTTCTCAGATAAGGCATCTTGCGTCCTAACTTTGCATACCTTCAAATCTTGTCGATCTAGGTAAAGTAGTAAAGCCTCTTTTCCGTATGGTCGATGGTCTGGACCTCATGTCTGTACATCGTCCTATTTTTCACAACTCAACCAAGCTTCTCAAATAGTCGAACCATATCATGGTTGGGTCGACCTCGGTACATACTGTTCCGTACCGTCCGTACTCCGAGTCGCCCTATTTTTGCACCATCGCCCAAATGCCTCCAAATGGTGTCTAAGTCCCTCCTTGACTTGTCCCTAAATTTTCACAAGCTTCAGGACTCTTCTGTACACCATTAAACACTCCTGAAGCCTTTCGAGATCTTTCCCGGAGGTCTTGCCCTAATTGTGCACAAGATCCAAACTCAACCAAACTCATTATTTGACTCCATTTCTTCCTTCAAGTTAACACTCCCCCTCAAGCTTGAGTATTGTAGATCCTTTGTCAAGCTTGGAACCTTGAAGAATCCCCTCGTTAAAAACATCACCAAGGAAAACGCTTTTGGGATATAACCTTGATCAGGGAAAAAGGAGTAGGATCCTCAAGGCCTGGGGAATTTGCCAATGGGTCTTTGTATCTTAGGATCATCATTATGGACCCAAAGACCCTGGATTACAGCTCTCTTGGGATGCAAGGTAGCTCATTGACATGGGTGTGTTGATTTTTCTAGCAGGGTGTAAATATCCTAAACAATTAATTATCAAATTAACCCTTAATCCTAACACACAAAACAATACTCTTGCCAAAAGATATCAGGTGTAGTACTTAGGGATCGAATCCACAGAAAACAATGGTACACAATAGATTTCTTATTCCTAACGGTTAAAGAAGGTGATCTGTCTAAGGAAATATTTCTTATTGGAGAGTGTAGATGCAATATGGAAATATGCTAATAATGTAATTATGGAATTATGCTAATAATGTAAAATGGAAATATGCTACTAAACTAACTAGATGTAAATATAAATATGCTAGATCTAGGGTTTCAAGTTCAATAAATTATAGGGAATAAGATGCAAGGATATGTAAATATTATAGAACTCAAATATTAACTATTATGACCCTTTTAACTATAACTCTTGTATGCGAGCAAAGGAAAGACACTCGATCAACGGCTAAAGCCTGGTGTCGATCGACGGTGAAATCAGAAGGAAGTATGAACGAGATTTGATATGTTCACCAAGCTAATTAGACCAGCTCTCGCATGCGCCTAACAACCTAGTTCAATGGAGTCTATTGTGGCATAGAACCTACTTTCGTCGTCGTCCATGTCCTACTTTCGAGATCCTAGTTAGCTACTCTAGAATGCAAGCATTAAGCACAACTCAATTGATGGATATTAACTTAACCTAGCAATCTTACTTTTGGGCTAATCCTTGATTGCTATCATTCAACCCTAAATCTAGTTGATAACTACTCAGACATGATCAAAGTAAGAATAATAATATGAATATAATGCATAGATAAAATATTGGGGTTCCAATACAAATCTCCCTAACTTGTTATGAATCTTCCGTGGACCTTCCTCGTGAACCCTCCATATCAAAGACCCCACCTTTTTCCATGCTTGAGTCGCCACACCATGTACAAGTTGAAAGCTTTCACCTTTCTTCTTGGACTATGAATAGAAAGCTCTTGGACTGGGTTTGTTGAAGTGGTTAGCTAGGTCCGCTTCATAACCTTTTCTTCCAAAGACCTTTTTTTTTAGGACGGTTATGAGAGACAATGAGGGATCAAGAAAAGCTTATGTACATGCCATGGATGAACACATATTCTTCTTGAAGAAATTAAATCAACTGGCTGGATAGAAACTCCTTCTTGGTTTGGAAATGACATGGGAGTGAGCTTGAGCTTAGTGGAAGCTTAAACTAAGTTCATATGAACCTGTATTTGATACCATAAAATATTTTCCAGATTTCTTTGATTGTGTGTTTAAAGGAAACCCCAATGGGGAGATGAGTTCTTGTAGTGGCCGAGAGAGAGAGAGAGAGAGATTGATGGAGGTGAGTGTTTGCGGTTTAGACTAGAGAGTTTATGGAGAGACTAAGAGATTGTAGAGACGGAGAGATTAAGACACCAGGGAGATTAGAGAGACTGGTTTTCGATAAGAAGAAGGAGGGGAAACCCCCTTACTTGCTAAACATTAACCAAAGAACATACAAAAGTTTTTACAAGCTTTTACATCTTTTAAAAATCATAACCCAAATCTAAGGGTTATTAATAGGTTGAAGGATGGACACCTAGGATTGAGTCTTGGGTTGATCTTAGTGACTGAAGCTGATTGGTTGAGTGGTTCTGGTCAAGGAGTAGACTGGGACATGATTGGCTCAGCATAGACTCCTCTTAATCTAGACACAAAGGTGGCAAGATACATGGTCAGGGCTGCTCTTCCCTTACTGCCAGAGACAGCCTGTCATTGACCACGCCAGAACTCTCCTTCCTTATCCATAAATGGTCACAAAGCTTCTCAGGTAAGGCATCTTGTGCCCTAAGTTTGCATACCTTCAAATCTGGTCAATTTGGGTAAAGTAGTAAGGCCTCTTGTCCGTACAGTCGACGGTACAGAGCTCCCGTCCCTACCTCGCCCCTCTTTTTTCAAAACTCAACAAAGCTTCTCAAATAGTCGAACCAGGTCATGTTTGGACTGATCTTGGTCCGTACGGTTCCGTACCTTCTGTACTCCGGCTCGCCCTAGTTTTGCACCATCGCCTAAATGCCTCCAAATTGTGTCTAAGTCCATCCTAGACATGTGCTTAACTTTGCACAAGCCTCAAGAATCTTCTGGACACCTTTAAACACTCATGAAGACTTTTGAGAACTTTCCTGTAGGTCTTTCCCTAAGTGTGCAAAAGAACCAAACTCATCCTTTGACTCCATTTCTCTCTTCCAGTTAACCAATCTTAGGGATGGACTGGTTGGGAAAGTATAGGGCATCTCTCGATTGCTACAAGGGCCTGTACGATTGGAGAGTAGGGATCACCCAACCAAGTTCAAAGATATTCGCCAAACTCTCAGAAAGTAGTGGTGTTAGCAGTCAAGGCGGAACATATGCTTAATCGGGGTTGTGAAGCCATTTTGACCACAACTACCACTATGGAGTGCAGTAATTATGATAATCTGTCTGGACTTTTGGTGGTATCTGAGTTCGAAGATGTGTTCTTCACGCTATTGGGTGTCCCCCCGATAGGTCGGACCCCTTCATGATAGAACTAGAACCATGGACAGCTCCACTGTCCAAAACTATGTATTGGATGGTTCTTGGCAATCTGGCCGAGCTGAAGTCGACCATGTCCGAGAAGATACTAGGGTCGCACTAAAACTAAGTCGGAGATTGACCTAGGATTGTAATTTCAATTTGATCAAGTCCACGAGGCGAGGAATAAATTATGAGAAAGTCCGGTGATGGACAGAAGTCAAGTGTGAGGCGGCTTAGTCTAGTAGAGACTAGGATCGCAATATGACAAAGCCGGAAAAAGCTATGGTTAGGTAAGGGATGATCTAGTACGTTGTGGCTGGGATCATTAACCTTAGTGTCCACGCAGGACAAAAGAATCATAACAATCTGATAGGACTCGTGGTTCGACGCGCAGCCTAATGATTAGAACAAGTTCGCTAGGACTTGAATGGTACATCGAGTGGCTTGGAGATTGGTTAAATCTACTAAGACTCGAGAATGCAGTATATTCGTAGGGACTGGAAATGATATGTCTTTGACTATGATCAAAGAAAGAATAAAGTGTAAAGAAGTTGATATGCGAAAGAGAACATAGACTTGGTGGATACTAGGACCACAACCTAATGAGTTTGGCCAGTGACACATGGTATGGCATTGGATAGGATTACAAGTATCACTGGTTTGTGTGTTTGATGGACCCTCGACTGTGGTCAAAGTAGCCAAGAATTGTTGCCATAAGCAAAAACAAGAATGTACCACTTGATAGTATTTTTGGTTTAATCCCTATCAAGTGGGGGAGACTTTACAATGATTATCAAAGAGATTTGATAATTGGAGAGGTCATTTGGTTGTTAAGAACCAATCAAGCATGTTCCATGTTCTGAATAGACTAAGCTCAGTTGGCACATATTGTAAAGAGACAAGGCATACACACCACTGGATTCGAGGACAAATCAATAGCAAGTGGGGAGAATTGTCACATACCCGTCTCGGGAACTTGACATAGGGCCTAGACTTTTCCATAGAAATGTGAACGTCTTAGTTCAGATCATGGGGATTGGTCTTGAACAACTCGTGCTGAGGAAAATGATCGGAAATAATCATGGAAGTCTAGTATAGGTTGGACAAGGGCCAAAAGACTTAGACACATGGATGAAAAAAAGTATAAGGGAAATGGACGAGTGATATTCCAGTTGGGCGATGTAGACGGGTAGCTCGATCAGCTTGACACAGTGTGGTCAAGCTGAGTCTAGCTTAAACTGACCAAAAAAAAACGCGAATACGTTCAACCTAGTTTCGGCCATGAACAAACAGCTCAAGAAAGATTTCTTCCTTTATTAATGTTTAGAAAACTTTCTCAAAAACTAAACGAAAGCTATTGTTCTTCTTCTCTTATGTTTCTATTGTATTTCTCTCTTATTCCCTTATGATTCATCACAAGTCGATGACCATATATATAGGAGCTAGATTTCTTTTTCTATCTTATTACACATTGTATTAGGTATTTCTTTTTCCTAATACTTATAGCTTGAGTTATCCTAATTCTTTTAAGGATAACTTCCTTTTCTATTTGACTTCCTTTTTAGTAATGTTGAAGCTTATCTCCAACGTAGATCACTCTGAGTTATTTTAGATCAGATAGCTGGACTACTAGCTCACTCTTTGGGCCATCTGGGAGCCAGCTAGACGGAGTGTTTGGGTTTCGGGAAGTTGGGCCATGTCCGGGACATAGTTAGGCCATATGCTTGACCCAAGGTGGCTAAGAGAGAGAGAGAGATAAAAGGGAGAGAGAGAGAGAGAGAGAGAGAGAGAGAGAGAGATAGAGAGAGAGAGAGAGAGGAGAGAGATTCCAGCCAAGAGAAATTCCGATTGTGGGGGTGATTACTTCCAGCGAGAGAGATCGTTTAAGGGAAATAAAGGGCCAACCAAGATGAATACAAGGCGGTGAATCCAATTGATTTCTATAATATGGGCGATCGGTTGTCTCTTCTTCTTCTTCTTCTTAATGAAAGGGTACAGACAGTTTTGGTCGAATATGAATGGATTGTGACCAAAGAGGTATGATTGATAAAAGCACACCACTTGCATTGTGTAGGTCGTGGTCCCACATGATGGCAATGGGTTGTCGGTTGCGTCAATATTTAACATAAAGGATGATAGCTTATCTTGATTAGTGTGGAGATCATCGACCATAGACGGTGGGAAAATAATTAGTAGGATTTGGGTCATGCCAACTATACAAGGAAGGCCATGTACGATCTGATCATAGTCGAGTTGACTTACGATCTGATGAGCATGGCTAGTCCAAGAGAAAGACATGATGTGATAGTCAATAAGGAAAAAGTTTGTCGGATGGTGCATGAGCCGAGAAGGGCCAGATGCATATCCTTAGCGAATGAAAACTTCCCAAAGGTCACTGAGTCAATGGGGATGGTTGGCTGAATGACTAAGTACCTAAGGAAGTTTTGTAATGCATGTACCAAGTCAAGGAACTTAAGTAGGAGCACTGAGTGATCGTGGTCCAGTAAATAAGCATGTGTAGTTTGGATCAATGGAGGACCAGTGAGCTAATAAGCTCTGTGGATGTGGCAAAGGTATGACTTAGCATATACTTGGATAGATTAGTATCTTGCTAGGATGCTAGTGGAAGGGTTTAGGGGAATGGAACCTCGAATCAGTATGACTGGAACCGTTCCAATGATTGTTCTATAAGCTGAATGGTAGTAGGTGAACTAACCAAGGCATAAACAATTGGACCAGACGAGTTCTAGACTGAATATAGATCAAGGGTTAATAGAGAATATTCCGCTGCGTATAATTTGAAAGGATCTGAGCTAGTAAATGAATAAGGTGGTCCTTAGCCAAAGATTACCCTCGCCTAAGGGCAATATTATAAATGAAAGGCAAAAAATTGAGTGGTTCGGTCAGTGTATGGACTGAGTGACGTGAGGCTTTGACCACAGACTAGTCAGCCGAGTTTGGGTCTTACAATGAAAATCACATTCCTGGTTGAATATTCTGACTCAATGCGTATCACTAGCTCGCAAGAATCACACTTGAAACTTACCAGCTTGGGGACAAACTGTTGGGGTCAAAATCAGTAATCTTGAAATCAATGTCCAAAATTGCTACGCTGTCCTTTAAGAAACTTATTCGAAATAACTTCAGGAAAATCTTAAGAGATAAGCTTCGTAGCAACAAGAAGTACACGAGGCTATGAACATCAGGGAGAAATCTGAGGTCATACTCTCCCGTCCATGCCTTGTCACCACGATGATGCCTTGTCGCCAGCAGGCTACTAGGCTCGTCCCCAGCATGAGACAAATCTCCTTCCATGCCTCGTCACCAGCGGGCAACCAGGTTCATCGCCAGCAGCTGACCAGGCTCCTTTCCAGCCATATGGGAACCGAAATTTCGGCTGTCGATTTTTGTGAATGGACAAAAGCAAAGAGAGCCCTACTTTCCTTGAGGTCCAGATTCTTTGCAAGAGCCAACAACAAGTAATCGAATAAATGCAGAAAATATGAAAAGATAACAAAACGAATTAAGAAAAGTTTGATCTTTATTTTGAATTCTCGTAAGAGCATAGTGTTGGTTACAACAGATTGTAAAAGATTCAGCCGCAGAGTTGTAAGCGAGTTTTCTAGTCCTAGCCACCTAAAACCTTAAACCTAGTTGAGTCGCAGCTCAATAACAAAAGACGAAAAAAGATAAGAAAAATATTTTGATTGATTTTGAACTGGACCGTATGAAAGGCTGCCTACGTACCCCCTTCGAGGATCAAGCCGAATGCAGTTCAGTTAAAGAGTTTGAACAAGAGATCGAACAGCCGTTTTGAGTTCGTCTGGTAATCGAGTGCAAGATATAGAAAACCAAGCATGTCTAGAATGATGCCTAAGGTTCCTAAGCACTAAGTTTTGTTCTGAGAATTTATTGTGTCTGCGTCCCTCTCCCTTGCTTCTCTTACATAGGTCTTCAAGGTCGATCATCTTTCCTTTTATGCCCTCGATTTGAGTTTAACCTTCCGCAGAAATCTTCCTTATCATCTCGATTTTTCATTCTTATCTCGGAAATTGACAATTATCTTCTTTTTCATTTATCTTCTGTGGATATCTGGTACACCGTCATTATACTTGGGCTCATTCTCTTCTAACCCATAAGTGGGCTTTTATCGCGTTCTAGACCTTTACGGGTTGTTTTTTTATTTAAGAGATTTTTTTACGGGAAATAAAGGGCCAACCAAGATGAATACAAGGCGGTGAATCCCATTGAGTTTTATACCATGGGCGATCGGTTATATCCTTTTCTCCCTATTTGTATTCTTCTTACTGAAAGGGTACGAATGGTTTCGGTCCAATATGAATAGATTGGGACCGAAGAGGTGTGATTGATAAAAGGAAACCACTTGCATTGTGTAGGGCGTGGTCCCACATGATGGCAATGGTTTGTCGGTTGGGTCAATATTTGACATAAAGAATGATAGCTTATATTGATTAGTGTGGAGATCATCGACCATAGACGGTGATTCGATGGCCAAAAAGTAGTAGGATTTGGGTCATGCCGATTATACAGGGAAGCCTGTGTATGATCTGATCATAGTCAAGTTGACTTAGGATCTGATGAGCATGGCCAGTCCAAGAGAATGGACATGATGTGATAGTCAATAAGGAAAAAGGCTGTCGGATGGTGCATGAGCCGAGTAGGGCCAGATGCATATCCTTAGCCAATGAAGACTTCTCAAAGGTCACTGAGTCAGTGGGGATGGTTGGCTGAATGACTATGTACCTAAAGAAGTTATGTAATTCAGGGACCAAGTCAAGGAACTTAAATTGGATCATTGAGTGATCGTGGTCCAGTAAACAAGCATCTGTAGTTCAGATCAATGGAGGACCGATGAGCTAATAAGCTCCGTGGATGTGGCAAAGGTATGACTTAGCATATACTTGGATAGATTAGTATCTTTCTAGGATGCTGGTAGAAGGTTTTTGGGGGAATGAAACCTCGGATCAGTATGACTGGAACCGTTCCAAGGATTGTTCTGTAAGCTGAATTGTACTAGGTGAACTAACCAAGGCATAAACAATTGGACTGGACGAGTTCTAGACTGGATATAGATCAATGTCTAATAAAGAATATTCCGCTAAGTTGTAAGATAACCCTCACCTAAGGGCAATATTATAAATGAAGGGCAAAAAATTGAGTTTTTCGGTCAGTGTATGGACTGAATGACGTGAGGCTTTGAGCACAGACAAGTCAGCCAGGCTTGGTCTTATAAGGAAAATCACATTCCTACTAGTAGATTCTGATTAAACGTGTATCACTAGCTCGCAAGAATCCCGCTTGAAACTTACCATCTTGGTGACAAATTGTTGGGGTCAAAATCGGTAATCTCGAAATCAATGTCAAAAATTGCTACGCTGCCCTTTAAGAAACTTATTCGAAATAACTTCAGGAAAATCTTAAGGGATAAGCTTCGTAGAAACAAGAAGTACACGAGGCTATGAACATCACGGAGAAAGATGAGGTCATGCTCTCCCGTCCCTGCCTTGTCGCCAGCAGACAACGACGCCTCGTCCCCAGCAGACTAATAGGCTCGTCCCCAGTAGGAGACAAAGGTCCTTCCCTGCCTCGTTTTTACTCAAGCTCTCATGCCTCCTAATGGTCTCACTTGTTTGCATCACTTGATTCTCCAATTTCTTCACATGGATGCTGAGGTTTTCGAACTTGGTGTTGAGGTTGAGGCACATGTCATCTATCTTTTCTGCTGTCCCTCTAAAACTCTGTCAACCATTGCTTCAAACTTGCTTTCTTGAGCTTCTGGAGAAGGAAGATCCAAAAGTCATGTTTTTGTTGAATGGCCTTCACTGTGGAATTTTATTAAAGTTACTCCTTTGACCATTCCCATAGGAGTTCCTATTAAAACCCGGTTTCCCTTATCTCTGCAAACCGTTCCCTTCGATGTAGTTCACATTTTGTTCTTCATTCTCATTTTCTCTAGACTCTATCGCTTCTACTTCTGCAAAAGTAACCTGCTTTTTGAAACTTTTCTGAACACTATCCAGTTTTACTTCTTCAATTTGCTCCTTGCTCATAGCTGGGGTTGATTTCCTCCTTTTAAAATCTGAGTTCTTGGTTCTGCTGCTTGATGCCGTATTCTCAATCAATCTAGTAGCTTCTTCAGGGCTCCTGGTGCTGAAATTCCCTTCACTAGACGTGTCCAAAGCCATCTGATACTACAATCCAATACCTCTGAAGAAAGTGCTAAGAAACTGCACTTCGTTAAATCCGTGATGTGGACAGTCTCTCTGGTATGACTCGAATATGATCCATGAGTTTCTGAAAGACTCTGAAGGTTCTTGTGAAAAAGTAGCAATCTTGCTTGTCAAATCTTCTGCTCTTGCGTCATCAAAGAAGTTACGCAAGAAAGCATTCTTGATGTCAGTCCACGATGTCAGAGATCCTGGTGGTAGCTGCTTAAGCTAATATGAAGCTTCTCCAACAAGTAAGTACTTTAAGAGCTTACAAAAGAGATAGTCATCAGCGACTCCATTGGCTTTTAATAGCAATCACTAGATCCTCAAATTACTCTAGATGATACATAGGGTGCACATGTCGCAATCCATGGTAAGGTGTCTGCGCTACAAGTCCGAAGAAAGCGGGCTTGATCTCAAAACCGTTTCTCTGAAAAGCTAGGAGGACGAATGGCGGATCTGTTGGCGTAGAACTGGTCTGGACGATTGTAGTCAGCCAGTGTTCATGGAGCAGCTTGGGCATTAGCTTCAGGTTGAGCTATTGCAGCGTCTGCTTCCTCTTCTGCTTCTATATCAGAGATTACAGCCCCCTGTTCGTCTATCTTTTAACCTATTGCATTACGTAGGTGACTGTTGAGATCACACAAGTCTCCATTCTCATTCTGAACCACTACAATAGACACAACCATCTGAACTCATCTGCTGTTACCGCTCGATGCGGGTATGTGTTTGTCGATCAATGCTATGTGGTCGACGTCGGTCGTTGGTCGAGTTCTAATGTCGGTCGATGCTATTCTGCAAGAGGTGTCAATTAATGCTGAGTAGATACCGTCGATCGAGGCTTGTCGTCTTTCTTTGCGGATTGTACGTTCGAGTTTATGTGGGCCTGAGAATAGTAGTTCTTGTCCTTTATTGCTCTTGGTACTCTGTTGCATGTACCTGACAAACAAAGAAAATAAAATTTAATAACTTCAAAACAAAAACAAACCTAGACTAAATCCTAGAAATTAAATCTAATGGTGATCAATGCAACGAAACCAAATTTGAGACGGTATGTTTATTGTTCTAGCAGAGTATAAATATCCTAAATAATTAACTCTCAAGTTAACCCTTAATCCTAACACACAAAACAATACTCTTGCCAAGAGAGATCAGGTGTAGTACTTAGAGATCGAATCCACAGAGACTAATGACACACAATAGATTTCTTATTTCTAAGGATTAAGCTAGGTATATATATATATATATATATATATATATATCCGTAGTATTTAATCAATTTAAGGAAATATTCCTTATTAGAAGGTGTATATGCAATATGGAAATATGCTAATAACGTAAGTATGCAAATATGCTACTAAACTAACTAGATGCAAATGTAAATGTGCTAAACCTAGGGTTTCAAGCTTAATGTATTGTAGGGAATAAGAAGCACGAGAATGTAAATATTATAGAACTCAAATATTAACTATTCAGACCCTGTTAACTCCAACTCTCGTATGCGAACAAAAGGAAAGACTATCGATCGACGACTAAGGCCTGATGTCGATCGATGGTGAAATCAGAAGGAAGTGTGAACGAGATATGATATGTTTACCAAGCTAACTAGACCAGCTCTCGTATGCGCCTAACAACCTAGTTCAATATAGTCTATTCTGGCACAAAACCTACTCTCATAGTCGTCCATGTCCTACTTTCGAGATTATCGTTAGCTACTCTAAAATGCAAGGATTAAGCACATATCAATTGATGGATATTAACTTTAACCTAGAAATCCTACTTCGGGCTAATCCATGATTGCTAATTAGAGTAAAAATAATAATTTGAATATAATGCATAGGTAAAATACGGGGGTTCCAATACAAGTCTCCTTAAGGAGTTATGAATATTCTCCCTAAAAAACTGTAAAACTATAATATAATGCTTGTGCAGCCCTGCACACATGCACCCCTCGCTGCACACACACATTTCACTGTGTAGTACATAAAGTATAAATATAAAACCCTAAAATCTAGGTCAAAACACATCCAGGGGTAATCTTGTAATCTTGTGTCTTGTTTCTAACTTGGGCTTAGGATTCGCTGTCTGCGAATTTGTGATCGATTGATGTCATGTGTTCAGCATCGATCGATCTTGTTCTTGTACCATCGGTCGATGACAAGGTTGTGTCGTCGATCGATGACTATTTTGTACTTCGACTCTCTCAATGTTCACCTACGGATTATTCTCTTCTAAATTCTCCAAAAACTCCAAGTATCTCCATATATCTCAAAAACGCACCTGGACCTGTAAATACCTCAAAGCATAGCATATACACACATAATAGACCCCATATAGAGCCTACGACATGGCCTAAAACTGGTAATAAATAGGCTATATCAGTCATTCTTTACCACAGCGATTCCTCCTTTCTTCGGAACAACGTGAAACGGACAGACCCAGTTGATGTCTGAGATCAGATAAATAACGTCTGCTTCTAGAATTTTCAATCTTTGCTGGTGCTCGATGGATGATTTAGATTCATCATAAGGTGGATCTTGTGCATGCATAAATCATGAGAGATTCCCGGGATGTCATCTAATGAATATCTGAGAGCCTTGCTGTGCTTTCGAAGTTTATTCAGCAACATTGCTTGCTCTTCGCTACTCAAGTTTGCATTTATGATGATAGGATACGAGTTTTCTTAAAGAAAAGCATATTTATGACCGGTTGGAAGTGGTTGAAGCTCGATTTTAGGTGCTTTCTCCTTGCTCCAGTCGTCGGTCACAGTATGTTATCGATCGATGGTGACAATAGGGTGTCGACTGATGGGGGGTGATAGATCGAGTTCGTCAAGATCGACATTAAAAATTTATTCTATGGCATCCATTAACCTTGTATACTCTTCAGTGCGATTATTTTAACGCAGAGATGTTGCCTTCGGGAGATGTGATTTCTTTCTCTAGAGGTTCGTTTGAACACATATCTATGAACGATTCTTCTGCAAAGTCGGAAAGGTAATCGATATGATAGGTTTTACTGTTGATCAAATTAGGCGCAAGCGAGAGCTGGTGTAATTAGCTTGGTGAACATATCAAATCTTGTTCACACTTTCTTTTGATTTCACCGTCGAACGACACTAGGCCTTAGTTGTCGATCGATGGTCTTTCCTTTTGCTCGCATACGAGAGTTGGAGTTAAAAGGGTTAGAATAATTAATATTTGAGTTCGAGAGTATTCACATATCCATGCATCTTATTCCCTATATTCATTGAGCTTGAAACCCTATATCTAGCATATTTACATTTGCATCTAGTTAGTTTATTAGCATATTTCCATATTTACATTATTAAGATATTTCCATATTTACATTATTAGCATATTTCCATATTGCATCTACACCTTCCAATAAGGAATATCTCCTTACACTGATTACTTGTTACCAATATATGTAATCACCTATCTTAATCTTTAGAAATAAGAAATCTATTGTGTGACATTGTTCTCTGTGGTTTCGATCCCTAAGTACTACACCTGATATCTCTTGGCAAAAGTATTGTTTTGTGTGTTAGGATTAAGGGTTAATTTGATAATTATTTGTTTAGGATATTTATACCCTGCTAGAACAATAAACACACCCATGTCAAATCTGGCGCCGTTGCTGGGGAGCATTGATCGTCATTAGATTTAATTTCTAGGATTTAGTCTAGGTTTGTTTCTACTTTCAAGTTACTGATTTTTATTTTTCTTTGTTTTTCATATGCATGCAGTAGAGTACCAGGAGGAACAAAGGACAAAAATTATTATTCTCAGACCCACAGAAACTCAAGCGTACGATCAACAAGCGACAAGCATAGAACGACATCACCTGCTCAGCGTCGACCGACACTTCTTTACGTACAGCATCGACTGGCATAACAACTCTAGCATCAACCGACATTGATAACTCAACATTGATCGACATCATCTCATCCGCATCGATCGACATCATCTCATCCGCATCAATCGACAACATCTCATCCGCATCGATCAACAGCATATCATCCACATCGATCGACAACAGCAGACGAGTTCAGATGGTTGTGCCTATAATAGTGGTTCAGAATGAGAATGGAGACTTGCATGACCACAACGGTCATAAGCGTAATGCATCAGTTCAAAAGATAGACGATCAGGGGACTGTAATCCCTGATACAGAAGCAGAAGTAGAAGCAGACGCTGTGATAGCTCGACCTGAAGCTAAAGCCCAAGATGCTAGAGGCATTGAGATTTCGAGGCTAATCAGAAGGCCATGGTTCGAATTTATGTTTGAAAAAGTACTAGAGGGACAGCAAAAGATGACTGTAGATTTCAATGAGAAGTTAGATTTCCTGTACCTCCACCTAAACACAAGGATCGAAGATCTTGACACTCGTGTGGGGGAGCTGGAAAGTCAAGTGACGCAGAAGAGTGAAGCCCTTAAGAAATATGAGGCTATGGTTAGAGAGAAGGAAGAATCTGGACGTAAACATCACGTCAATGATGTGGTTGATGATGACTTTTGGGTAGAATTAAAAAAAGGCCTCAAGAGGAAGGGTTCCGTATAGGAAATCCGAGTTCGTTAGGAAGTTCGCACATGCATCGATCGACACAAGATACTGAGAATCGATCGACTGTTCCTGTTGACTTGACATAATCGGGAAAATCTTTGTGCGTCGCTCGACGCAGAGATTGTACCATCGATCAATGGTACCTAGTGACAAAACAAGTTCATCAACCAAAGGTCAGGAATAAGACAACTCTAGAGCAGAAGATGGATGCATCAGACGCTATGATGGTTGATAAGACCACCGAGACCCATCCTAGGAAAAATCCTCGTATCATTTTGAAGAAAAAAGTGATCCTGGGAAGTTTGTGGTGCCATGTCTGATCAAAAGCCATGAGTTTCCCAATGCCCTTTGTGACACTGGATCTTCAGTGAGCATCATACCCAGAGCTATGACAGAGAAGTTGGACCTGAGAGTGGAGCCTTCCAATGATTCTTTCATTTTTGTGGATTGCTATAGGGTAGATTCAGAGGGAATTTGCAGAGATGTCCCACTGCAAATTGAGGACGTTTTAGTCCGATAGATTTCCATGTGATGGACATACAGATCAATTGGAACTCTTCTTTGTTACTTGGAAGAGCTTTCATGGCCACCGTAGGAGATATCTGCGACATGAAGACAAACAGGTTGTGCCTTTCCTTGATTTATCATAATGTGTGTTATGAAATTTATAAGAATAAACATACCCTCACGAAATCATGTAATGATGCAGAGTTTGTGGCTACATGCTTCTGCGATTAAGATTTTGGTGAGGAATTGGAAGAATGAGCATTGATCGACACCCAACCCAACCCATCGATCAATGGCCGTACAGTTCAACAATCGATCGAAACCCACCATATCGAATAGATCGACACTCAATCATCCAAAAAAGTCCACACCTACCATGGCGATTTCAGTTACAACACAGCCTACCTCGAGTACGACGAAGAATACAAAGATGAAGAAACAATTGAATACCAAGGGATTGCTATGGAAGAGGCTGGAGTTTTCATGTTTCCCATCAACCAGAGAAATAAACATCGATCGACGGCAACCATCCGCCATCGATCGAAAGAATGAAGCAGAAACCGAACGAGAATATTGTTATCTACAACCAGATGAGTTCAGTATTATGAGAGATCCATATGGTCATGCAAGAGCTCTGGATGCCAGAATTCTACATGTGACGAAAGAAGATGTGGCAGATATACTTGCAATGGCTAATGGAGCTGGAAACCTTATTCTCTACCAGTCTGATTATCAAGCATCGATCGACGGTCCACAAACGCCATCGATCGATGCCAATCCGGCATACCAAGGTTACGGTGGAACTTACAACGAATATGATACAGATTATACAGAGGAAGAAATTATTGTGTCTGGCAGCCTGGCACTGGAAGAAGCTGGCTGGGTAATGAACGCGAGAGTGGGCAATCAAGCATCAATCATTGGCCTTATCTTTGCCATCGAATGACATCAAACAAAAATCAGGACAATTACTTGGAGCAGACGATACAGAAGATGGTTATCTTAGACCAAATGAGTTTGGAATTTTCAGAGATAGAGAAGGACGTGCAAGAGATCTTTACGGGAGAATTCTCAATCTACCTAAGGAAGATGTAGCAGACGCCCTTTTTATGGAAAATGGATCCGGTGATTTATTTGGACAACAGAAACAGCCATCGAGTGACGCTCAGATACCTGCATCGAGCGACTTGAAGGAGCAGAAGCACGAGCCTATCCAGTATCAAACATCGATCAACAACAAGAAGCATGCATCGATTGATACCACCATTCCAGGAGTCCACGAGTTCTATACATCTAACCCCTTTACTTCAGAAATTCCAGGACCGATCGGTTGGATAAATCCCCTACTGATAGATGGTCGCATAGAATATGGAAAAAGAGCTTTTGACACTGATGGCAGAAGAATTTTCTTTTGGGAGAAGAAAGATGAGTATGGGATCTACAGAGATGAGAATGGTAATGCAGGCGGTACAGACGGAAAAATTGTGAATGTGCAAGAAGATGATATCAAAGCAGTTCTAGAGAGAGCTACTATGTTTGAATATAGCTACATATGTTTATCTAAACATGCAGCAAAGATCGCTATGTCCAGGAATAAGCAAGAAACATACATCAGACCAGCGATTGGTAATCTTGTGAATGCGATCTACAAAACAAAGAAACAAAAGGATTACCCTAACAATTCTACGTAATCAGCAATACATTATTACCATTGAATAACCCTAAATCTAACAGTGAACTATTCAGACATAGCAATAAAGAACATGAAATAATTTTGAATAAATTGCATAGAATAAACTGAGTAAAAAGAGAAGGAGTTAAAGATCTTCTTTGTAGTGATGATCAAATGTTTCCCTCCAATAGATGTAGCAATGTGTTTCAACCCTTAATTCAAAAACTCTTGTGTAATTTAGATGACAACTTTTCGTTAGGTCTCCTAGGCATAGGTTAAAACTAAGATAGAAAACCCTAATAAATAGTCTAAATTTCGGCCAGGGACTTGTCTTGATGACAATGAAACTTCTGAGAAAAACTTGTAATTTGTCAAGCCCTCACCAATCTTGCTGCCGACTTGGCTGTCGATCGACACACAGTGTGTGACGTCGATCAATGGTACCTTCATAAATCTGGGTCCGAGTCTAAGTTTCTGTTGAGCATCCTAAATGCTCCACAATAGCCCAAAAGCTCCAATTGCTTCCAATGAGTACCTCGACCTGTAAATAATATAAAACAGTACCAAATGCATATAAAATACTCTATATGTCATACGTAAAATAGGTAAAATCCATCGTATATCAATGGCTAATGCAGACAGCAACCTTTTTGGCCAACAGTTTGATTATCGAGCATCGATGGACGGTCACCATACACCATCGATCGACACATATCAGGCATACCGAGGATACAGTGAAGCTTACGAAAAATACGATGAAGATTACAGAGAGGAAGAGCTGATTGAGTATCATGGCCTAGCACCGGAAGACGCTGTATGGGTAATGAATACGAAAGTGGATAATCTAGCATCAATCGACGGCATTTCCTAGCTATCGAACGACACCAGATGCAAACCAGAACAAGAACTTAGAGAAGAAGGTACAAATGTTGATTATTTTATACCATATGAGTTTGGATGTTTCAGAGACCCATAAGGACGTGCACAGGCTTTTTACGGGAGAAATCAACATATATCGAAGGAGGATGTAGCAGATGTCCTTGTTATGGCTAATGGAACAGGAAATTTATTTTGAAAACCACAGCAGCCATCGATCGACGCCTAGTCTACATCTTCAATCGACATTGAGGATCAGAAGAACGAGCTGATCCATATTGATCTATACACTTCCAAACATTCTAGATCGATCGACGACAAACAGCGTGCATCGATCGACACCACCTTTCCAGGGGTACACCAGTTTTGTAATTCTAATGCATATCATTGAGAAAGTCCAAGATATATCGGTTGGATCAACCCACTATCGATCGAAGGTTGTATAGAGCATGGAAGGAGAGCTTATGATGCTGATGGCAGAAGAAATTTCCATTTGGAAAAAAAGGATGAGTATGTCATCTAGAAAGATGAGAATGGTAATACACAAGCTATAGACGAAAGAGTAGTGAATGTGCAAGAAGATGACATCATAGCAGTTCTAGAGAGAGCTTCAATGTTTGAGCAGAGCTACATATGTTTACCAGAACATGAAGCAAAGATCGCTATGTGTATGACGAAGCAGAAGACATACAACAAAGCAGAGATTGATGATATTGTGCATGAGATCTACAAAGCGCAAGAGATGTCACTGGATGATTTCTAGAAGAGGCTTATTGATGTCTACTATCCTATAGACAAGTGTCTCACCGCTTTGACTACACGCATGGATGAGATGAAGCAAGATTTGGACACGGTTCAAAGACAGCATGCGATTGGAGCAGGTAGAATGACATCGAGCGATGGCAGCATCAGGCCATCGATCGATACTGAGATAGACAAAAAGAAAACCACAGCAGAAAAACAATTAGAAGACAGGTTCGATGAGATTGCTTTTGCTCAGAGCCTGATGAATGAAGATATTTCTCAGAAATTGAAGGATATATCAGAGACTACAGCTGCCAGACTTAGAATGCTACTGCGCAGTATTGAGAATCTACAAAGGAGAATGCATTCAGTGGAGGTTGCTAAGGAGATTATAAAGAATGAGAAATCGAGAGGAGATGAGGCAATGAGAAGCTTTATTGGTACATGGTTTCAGAATAGCAAAGAAGATGTAGAGACTTGTTTTCGAAGTGTTGATCCACCTCCATACTAGTAAGAAAGTTCAAAGCGTCGAGCTTAAGACTATAACAAAGCGCTGAGTGGGTGGCAAAGCGCTGAGTGGGAGGCAAAGCGCTGAGTGGGAGGCAACCCACTGTTTAGTAAGTTTTTATCTAGCTTTTACTTATACTACTATTTATTTCGAGTTTTACTTTGTTTTTGCAGACTGTTTGAGTCCACCATCGATCGACACCATAAAGGCACCATCAGTTGACAATGGATCGTGACCATAGATCGACCACACCCACCTACCACCGATCGACACTCTCTTTTAGAGAGAGGTAGCGAGTTTCCTACTTACACTATTTACTTATGATTTAATTTTTGCTAAACCAATCAGGGATGGATTACACAGGGGACAGTGTAATTTAAGTCTGGGGAAGGTTTGATAATGCTATTTATTTGTTTTTGAGTTTTGTTTACTATATCTATATAAGTTTTTAAAAAGTTTTTATCGAGTCAAGAAGGAGACTATGATAAAGATTTATTATTGACTAACTACACTTTAACACCATTCTTAGAAGGTTGTTTGCAGAGATTACTAGAGATACCAAAGTGGATCATCATGCCACTATATCACACTTGCTTAGAAATTTTGAAGGAACCGAATATGATTTCCACTAATCCTGACATTATTTGCTTGCTTTGGGGCTTCGTATACACTGGATCGGATTCCTTCTCCTAGTCTGTAGGTACAATTCATAGCACTTATGATTCCCCTCTCTCTCCCCTTCAGATTAAATAAAAAAGGGAGTTGAACAGGATTTGGTGGCTACAACCATTAAAGCTTAATTCATATGGTTCTAGAAAGAGATAAAGGTCAAAAAGAAGTGAACAGTATCTGGTGGCAAAAACAATTAGGGCTTGATTCATGGAAGCATGTCCAAATATCGCAGTCAATTGAAAAAATAAATTGATACCCTCAAAAGGAGGGAAACATTGACTGAGAGAAGTGAGAAGAGAGAGAGAGAGAAAAGTGATCAGAGAAGACTTTGTGCGTAGTTACTTAGGTACTTGTAGGGGTAAGAGTCCATGTGTCCTTTGATTGATATTCCCAGGGTAAAGCCTGCACTATTATTTTATGCAAAGAAATGAATCAGTAGAGAGGTGAGTCAAGCTAGTATTTGCTAAGTTGTTGGTAGAATGGATTTGGTTGCTATACTAGGATAGGGTATATAAACTTTTGGTTCTGTGATTGACTTGATAAGATGTGGTTGCAACAAAGTAGGCTGACAGTTATACTAAGACATTATGTGAGTCTCCGCTTTTCAAAACCTCTTTCACAAGCTTTGTTTGCTTGACGACAAGCAATAGGTTAAGTCTGGGGGAGTTGATATAGCTTATTTATTACCAGTTTTAGGCCATGTTATAAGATCTATTTAGGGTCTATTATGTGTGTTTAGACTATATTTTAGAGTCTTTACAAGTCCAGGTATGTTTTGGATATATAGGAATATGCTTGGAGCTTTTGGAGCATTTAGAACAGAAGAATCCGTAGCTGATCATTGAGAGAGTCGAAGTACAAGATAGTCGTCGATAGATGGCACAACCTCTCCGTCGACCGATGTTACAAAACCAAGGTCGATTGATGTTGCACATTTGCCATCAAGCGACGAACAAATCACAGAGAGCCGATTTTAAGCCCAAATTAGAGAAAAATGACGAAGATGCACTCTACGACTTTTCACCTAGATTTTAGGGTTTTACATTAATGATTTATTTATTACAGAAAGAGAGAGAGAGAATGTTCTTGAGAGTTTACTTTTCTATTATAATTTTAGGGGAGAAGATTCATAACTCCTTAGATAGATTTTTATTGGAACGCTAGTATTTTATCTATGCATTATATTTAGATTATTGATCTCCCTTTGATTATGTCTGAGTAGTTATCAACTAGATTTAGGGTTGAATGATAGGAATCATGGATTATCCCTAAGTAGGATTACTAGGTTGAGTTAATATCCATAAATTGAGTTTTGCTTCATGCTTGCATTCTAGCATAGCTAACTAGGATCTCGAAAGTAGAACATGGACGACTACGAGAGTAGGTTTTGTGCCAGAATAGACTACATTGAACTAGGTTGTTAGGAGCATGCGAAAGATGGTCTAATTAGCTTGGTAGACTTATCAAATCTTGTTCACACTTCCTAATTATTTCACCGTCGATCGACATCAGGCCTTAGCCATCGATCGATTGTCTTTCCTTTTGCTCGCATACGAGAGTTGGAGTTAAAAGTGTCAGAATAATTAATATTTGAGTTCTAGAATATTTACATTTTTGTGCTTCCTATTCCCTATAATCCATTAAGCTTGAAACCCTAGATCTAGAATATTTACATTTGAATCTAGTTAGTTTAATAGCTCGACATGACACTCAAACCTGGGCCCTGGTGACTTCAAGTTCCTCCTCTACATCGGCAATATCCTATCTCCCTATCACAAAGGCTAGAAGATGGAACTTTCAACCGACCGCGACCCATAGTCATTTGGGTCACTGCGCAACAGCCCACAGTCATTCGGGTCACTGCCGAAAGTTACACCTTCGTGTAAAACTCAGCCCTAGGCCATGACCCTGTCTCTCTGAGTCCTCCCGATCCAGACAATAAGGGGTTTCCTTGAACCTGCTGGGTACGAGGTCGAGGAAACACTAATTCACCCCTAAACATGCCTAGCATGGGCGGGTTACGCACATGCTTTCGGCAACATACACTCAACATAAACACAATCCAGAACCTAACCTAAGGCTAAAGTTCCAGATCCTAACAAAACTCGACTCAACAACACTAACCAATAATACCAGTAGTCCGGCCAATATGGCCTAAGACCCTTAGTAATAACATCTAAACAACTATACAACAATATCATAACTAAACAACTCAATCAGTTAGTCACTCCCTTACCAAGAGCTGACTAACCTCAATCAACAAGATTAATTAAACAAGCAAGCATTTAACTAATCTATCATGCAATCAACTCAATCAAACCGTTACCCAGATAGTTTGGCCTCCAGCTATGAAACTATCTTTAAAGATAACGGGAACATGCACTCAACCATATCAACATGCAAGAATAGCAAACATGATGCATCCTAGCCTTAGTCCTAATCAGGTTATTCACTCAGTCTTAATTCCATTTCATCTCAGCTTAGCACGTGTTAAACTGAGTCCGATTTTATAAAATAACCTTAAGGACTCTATCATGAAATAGCGTGAGCATTCAACTCTATATGAATACAGGATCTATCCTAAGTTCCAAGTGGAACTCAAACATAACCATAAAGTATTCTAAATTCCAAACGAAATTCACACAAAACCAACTCCCAAAACTAACCTAAGCTCCAAGCGGAACTCAGACAAACCAACTCACAAACTACCCTAAATTCCAAGTGGAATTCATACAAACGAACTCAAAAAACTACCCTAAATTCCAAGGGGAATTCACACAAACTAACTCACAAAACTACCCTAAATACCAAGTAGGATTCACACAGACCAACTCACAAAACTACCCTAAATTCCATGTGGAATTCACACAAACCAACTCACAAAACTACAATAAATTCCAAGAAGAATTCACATAAACCAAAAAACAGTGTTTTATGCTGATTAGCAGCTAGTTGATGGGAGAGGACTTGGCCAAACCCAACCTTGACGTCTTGAATGGAATAGACTGGACTGATCTTTACTTGGACAGAACCTCCCCTTATACTGGTCATGAATGAAATCAACTCTAGCAGAACCTTCTCTAGGCGCTGACTCATAATCTGTATAGAAACTGACCTCAAAAACTCTCTAAAACTCTTGAAAAAACTCAGAAACTCTTGCTTTCTTTTTCTACTTTTCTCTCGCCCTTTTAACTGGATTTGGAAAGTTCTGGATGTGTTGAAATGAGTTGGGGTCGTGGGGTATTTATTGGAAGCAGAAACCAATCAGATTCAGGTTGGTGGCAGCCCGTGTGTCGCTTCGGATGGCTCCGGATGCATGCAAGGTGACACCATGTCCTCCAGATGTCATATGCACGTTCTGATGCATGCAAAGCAACACCACAGTGCCCAAATGTCGATCAGTATGCTTTTCTTGCATGCGCGACGATACCTCGTGTTCCGACATGTCAAGCCACATGTCATGCGTCCATGCATGGCGACACCTCATTCTTGTATAGACAAAGAGATTTCCACGAATTTGACACCACTTCCTGGTCACATGCATTGAGACACCTCGAGCTGCTCGGTCCATTTGCCTGATTTCGACCCTTCTAGCATATTTTCGACCCGCGATCAATCCCGAATATTTTTCCGCTACCATTCTGATGAGCTGAATATTTTTATTAAATTCCAATCTAAACAATGACCTTGACGGAAAATATTACCGAAATTTGGGTTTTCTCCCAACTTTGGATTTTCCCGTCGTGCTTCGGTCCCGTCGTGCTTACTTCCCGTCCTGCTTAATTCCCATCCTGATACCGACTTATTTTGTCTCCGAAATAATATTTTGGTGATACAGAGTTTTTCTCCGAAAACTTCGTGCTTAAGAAACGTCGTCTTCTAAAAATTTGAGTGAAGTAGACGGGTAGCTTGATCAGCTTGACGTTGGGTGATGTAGACGGGTAGCTTGACGCAGTGTGGTCAGGATGAGTCTATCTCACTCGAATTTATTTCAGATCAAATAGCTGGACTACTAGCTCACTCTTCTGGGCCATCCGGGAGTCAGCTCAACTCACCTGGATGAAGTGTTTAGGTTTCGGGCAGTTGGGCCGTGTCCGGGACATCGTTAGGCCATATGCTTGACCCAAGGTGGCTAAGAGGGAGGGAGGGAGAGAGAGAGAGAGAGAGAGAGAGAGAGAGAGAGAGAGAGAGAGAGAGAGAGAGAGAGAGAGAGAGAGAGAGAGAGAGAGAGAGAGAGAGAGAGAGAGAGAGAGAGAGAGTCCAGCCAAGAGATAGTCCGATTGTGAGGTTTATTACTTCCAGCGAGAGAGATCACTTAAGGGAAAAAAGGCCAACCAAGATGAATACAAGGCGGTGAATCCGATTGAGTTCTATACCATGGGCAATCAGTTATATCCTTTTCTCCTTATTTGTATTCTTCTTACTGAAAGTGTACGAACGGTTTCTGTCCAAATGAATGGATTGTGACCAAAGAGGTGTGATTGATAAAAGGAAACCAATTGCATTGTGTAGGACGTGATCCCACATGATGGCAATGGGTTGTCGGTTGGGTCAATACTTGACATAAAGGATGATAGCTTATTTTGATTAGTATGGAGATCATCGACCATAGACGGTGATTCGATGGCCAAAAATTAGTAGGATTTGGGTCATGCCGATTATACCAGGAAGGCTGTGTATGATCTGATCATAGTCGATTTCACTTAGGATATGATGAGCATGGCCAGTCCAAGAGGATGGACATGATGTGATAGTCAATAAGGAAAAAGGTTGTCGGATGGTGCATGAGCCTAAAAGGATATCCTTAGCCAATGAAGACTTCCCAAAGGTCACCGAGTCAGTGGGGATGGTTAGCTGAGTGACTAAGTACCTAAGGAAGTATTGTAATGCAGGGACCATGTCAAGGAACTTAAGTAGGATCATTGAGTGATCGTGGTCCAGTAAACAAGCATGTGCAGTTCGCATCAATGGAGGACCGGTGAGCTAATAATTTTGTGGATGTGGCAAAGGTATGACTTAGCATATACTTGGATAGATTAATATCTTGCTAGGATGCTAGTAGAAGGGTTTAGGGGAATGGAACCTCGGATCAGTATGACTGGAACCGTTCCAAGTATTGTTCCATAAGCTGAATGGTAGTAGGTGAACTAACCAAGGCATAAACGATTGGACCAGACGAGTTCTAGACTGGATATAGATCAATGGTTAATAGAGAATATTCTGCTGCGTATAAGTTGAAAGGATCTGAGCTAGGAAATGAATAAGGTGGTCCTTAGCCAAAGATAACCCTCGCCTAAGGGCAATATTATAAATGAAAGAAAAAAAAATGATTGGTTAGGTCAGTGTATGGACTGAGTGATGTGAGGCTTTGACCACAGACGAGTCAGCCGGGTCACATTCCTGGTTGAAGATAACGCGTATCACTAGCTCGCAAGAATCACGCTTGAAACTTACCAGCTTGGGGACAAACTGTTGGGGTCAAAATCGGTAATCTTGAAATCAATGTCCAAAATTGCTACGCTGTCCTTTAAGAAACTTATTCGAAATAACTTCAGGAAAATCTTAAGAGATAAGCTTCGTAGCAACAAGAAGTACACGAGGCTATGAACATCAGGGAGAAATCTGAGGTCATACTCTCCCGTCCATGCCTTGTCACCACGATGATGCCTCGTTGCCAGCAGGCTACTAGGCTCGTCCCCAGCAGGAGACAAATCTCCTTCCATGCCTCGTCACCAGCGGGCAACCAGGTTCATCGCCAGCAGGTGACCAGCTCCTTTCCAGCCTTATGGGAACCAAAATTTGCGCTGCCGATTTTAGTGAATGGACAAAAACAAAGAAAACCCTACTTTCCTTGAGGTCCAAATTCTCTGCAAGAGCCAACGACAAGTAATCGAATAAACACATAGAATATGAAAGGATAAAAAAAGAATTAAGAAAAGTTTGATCTTTATTTCAAATTCTCGTAAGAGGATAGTGATGGTTACAACAGATTGTAAAAGATACAGCCGCAGAGTTGTAAATGAGTTTTCTAGTCCTAGCCACCTAAAACCTTAAACCTAGTTGAGTCGCAGCTCAATAACAAAAGACGAAAGCGATAAGAAAAATATTTCGATTGATTTTGAACTGGACCGTATGAAAGGCTTCCTATGTACCCCCTTTGAGGATCAAGCCGAATGTAGTTCAGCTAAAGAGTTTGAAAAAGAGATCGAACAGTCTTTGTGAGTTCGTCTGGTAATCGAGTGCAAGATATAGAAAACCAGGAATGTCTAGAATGATGCCTAAGGTTCCTAGGCACTAAGTTTTGTTCTGAGAATTTATTGTCTCTGCGTCCCTCTCCCTTGCTTCTCTTATATAGGTCTTTAAGGTCGATCGTCTTTCCTTTTATGCCCTCGATTCCAGTTTAACCTTCCGCAGAAATCTTCCTTATCATCTCGATTTTTCATTATTATTTCAGAAATTGACAATTATCTTCTTTTTCATTTATCTTCTGCGGATATCCGGTACACCATCATTATAGTTGGGATCATTCTCTTCTAACCCATAAGTGGGATTTTATCGCGTTCTAGACCCTTTCGGGTCATTTTTTATTTATTAGATTTTTAATGATATCTTTCGGAGAAATCGTCCTTCGTATGACTACATCATGCTGGCTCTGCAAAATAATAACCAATTGTATAGTCAAGATAATATTGGTATTTAAGTTGACTGTTATCGTTTTATACTATTGACTCGGATTTTTACGAGAAAACAAGTCTTTGCAATTTTAATCGTAAAACTTCAACGAAAACTCCAATCGGGATGAGACAAGAAACCGCCTAGTAAAGGTTAATATAAGAGAGTGATGAAGAGGATACGGTCTATTGACCATGGGCGACTAGAAATTTGTACTTGTCTAGTCGCCCATGGCCGACTAGTCTTTGCGGAGAGTGTAATCGCCCATGGGCGAGTAGACTTTGTAGTGAGCGTAGTCGCGCATGGGCGACTAGACTTTGCAGAAAGTCTAGTCATCCACAGGCGTCTAGACTTGGGGTGATGTGGTTGTTCCTTCGATCGTACGTCTTGACTCATTGGCCGGGACAAGATGGGTTGGGCGATGAGGAGTTTTGATACGAAATTTTCTTGCTTTCTTTTTACTCGAAATTGAGATAACGTTTCTGCTATAACTTTTAGGCATCGATTCTGTCGTGACCATTTTTGACCCCAACATCGTGACCGTTTTGACCCCAACAATGGAAGACTGTTTTGCAAAGTTCGTCATTTCTCGCCAAAACCTTCCGCAAGAACGTTTTTCCGATCATTTCATATTTGGATAGAAATTCTTTTATTTCTTGTCCAGGATGAAATATACGAAGTGGGTTCTTGTATCCTGACGCAAAGAGGTTTGGCTTATGCCATATAGTTTCTCTGACATTTTCAGCTCATATTTGCTTAAGGCGCAGTTTCTCGGAGAATTTTAGCCGTTGATTTTGCCATGACCGATTTTGACAACAACAGTTAGGTGGAATCAATGGCTAAAAAGGTCCGTTGGCGAAACCATTTTTTCCAAAAGTTTTTAAGATTGGGGCTGCACCTTATGAAGGCTGCCTATGTACCCTTGTCGAAAGGATCAACACTTTCGTAGTTCGTCTTCGAATTAAGATTCTTACGACCTATTTTTTAGTGAGACCTTTATGGTTTAGTTATGTGTAGAGATTATCGAGCATGTTGCTGCCTATGGCATTTTGTATTGGACCTTTGTCGGCCTTGAGACTAGCCTCGTAGGCTGTTTGTTTTGGATATATGAAGTCATGGATTGTCTCCTTTTAAAAACGTATAGAGTAACCATATGGGGAGATGAGAGAAAGAATAAAAGTTTTCATCTTACTTCTCACACTCTGCCGATCGTGACACTTGTCGTTGTGTAAGATGAAAATATCCGAAGGCTTGTGTTCGAGAAGTCTCATAAACACAAAAATATCGACGAAGAGACATATTTTGGGATATCTTATTGGTTTGATACTATTCTTTGAGATGTCTGAGCCCAGTGTTCTGGGCTTAGGGCACGACCTAGACTTAGTAATGGTTTATGGTTTCCGATGACTGTTTCTGCTTACGTTACTCGTTGCATTTTTGACCTGAATTTGTCTCGATATTGAAGTTTGCGATAAGTTCTCGGCTTATATGACTTGCACTGATCAGGAACCGAGCATGTCTCCAATGACAATTTTTAAGTCGTTTGGTAGTTCTGAAAAAAATTTCTGATTTCTTTTATAGCGCGCTATTATCCTTGTGTCGGATAATTTCGAGCTATCTCTATGGGAGGAGATGGCTTAGTCTGTTTAGGACGTTTAGAGTTTGTTTTGATCGGCAACCAACATATGGTAAGTGTTTACCGTTTGACTTTGAGCCTTCGCGAAGGATGTTGTTTGAGAAGCTGTTTGTGCGTATGACTATTTCTTCTTCCAAGATGGTGATTTTATCGAAGAAGGTATTTTTTCCGAAAACGGTTCTTAAGGCGTCTGCGATGTCTCGCGATGCTGAGGATTAGTTTTTCATTCATAAGCCGCATTTCTTGCTTGAAATGTTCACGGGCTTAAAGATGTTTTGCGGTGTCGCAAGGGTTTTGTTTTAACCTTACGGCAGGTAAACGTTTTGGTTTGTTTCTGTTTGTATGTCAAATTGTTTGATTTGTACTCGAGGAACTAGGACCAAGGGGTCACAGGAATTTGTACCTGGGAGTAAGCGTCTTCCTTCACAGTGCTTTGTGAAGAGTTGACCCTCCGAGATTTATTTTGTATATTTTTAAGGGTGTTTTGTATAGCTCTAGGAGTTTAGTTACGAGGTTTTACTTGTATGCCGCTTTTGTGTAACATATAGAAGTTGGTCGATTTTTTCGACAAGTTCAAGTTTTTTTTGTTAACCCTTTGGTTGTTAGGACTGATTCTTGTTGTAAAGACTCTATAGTATGATATCTGTTTCTGGGTTATACGATAATTATTTGCGTAATCTTCACTTGGCATTTTTAGATGAATCACGGATTTCCGTTTTTTCGGTTAAGTGATTAGATGGAGCGGTGGTCACTCAAATGTTCTGGCTTGGTATGAAGGATGTGTTTAGCTGCATAGCCGAGGATGTTTCTGGTCAAGGATTATACCGTGGCACCTTCGTGTTAACATTAAGGTCAATTTAGTTTATAATTGTCCGTAAAGGGTATGTTGAATTCTGGTTCGGGCTTGACCGGGAAGGCATAACTGGCTGAGGGTGAAAGAACGTTCGTCGAGATTGATAGGCCAAGTATTCCGGAATTTTCCGTGTTAAGATGGCCGACGGTGGTATAAAATGAATCTCCACTTTAGGTTTTCAGTCATACGATGAATGTAACACCCCCGAACCGTCCTAGCCATATGGTCGACCCAACGGCCAATAATCAAACAAGAACATAATGATAGACCAACTAACACCCAGGGTTAGAGATGAGCAAACCGGCCAGCCAAAAATCAAAAAAGAACATGACTGACCGTCCAACCCAACACCATGGTCCTGAAGCGCTACATGACGGGCTAGGGACAATCCGGTCAGAGTCATAGAACTTACTCTGCGACCTAGACCAGTTAATCCACTACCTCTCCCCGCTAAATCAAGGCTTAAGGCTTTGCACCCAGTACCAAGAGTTAGCGGTTCCATTAGATCAAGGCCTAAGTCTTTTAAACCCGTAGTCAAATATCAGAGTACTCATGATGCGCATATAAAATAAATACTTTATTGATTCAAAGAAATATTCATATATTAAATAATTCAAGACTGGGCCCGGCTTAATGCCAAATCAAGTCAACTCAATACAAATCAAAATATTGTTTACAAAAGGCATGAAAATCTACACCGGCGGTCCTAATGTCCAGCATTAAGCTATCTGATTATCCGTACTGAAGCTACCTGCAAAAAGGACAAGACAGTTGTCGATCGATGGCACAACCTTGGAGTTCAACGATGTTACAAGACCAAAGTCGATCGATGTTGCACACTTTCCATCGATTGATGTCCAAATCAAAGGCAACCGATTTCAAGCCCAAGTTAGAGACAAATGACGAAGATGCCCTGGACGAGTTTTGACCTAGATTTTAGGGTTTTATATTTATGATTTATTTATTACAGAAAGAGAGAGAATTTTCTTGAGAGTTTAGTTTTGTATTATAGTTTTTGGGGAGAAGATTCATAACTCCTTAGGGAGATTTGTATTGGAACCCAATTTTTATCTATGCATTATATTCAGACTGTTGATCTCTCTTTGATTATGTATGAGTAGTTATCAACTAGATTTAAGGTTGAATGATAGCAATCATGGATTAACCCAAAAGTATGATTGCTAGGTTGAGTTAATATCCATCAATTGAGTTGTGCTTCATGCTTGCATTTTAGAGTAGCTAACTAGGATCTCGAAAGTAGGACATGGACGACTACGAGAGTAGGTTCTGTGCCAGAATAGACTCTATTGAACTAGGTTATTAGGCGCATGCAAGAGCTGGTCTAATTAGCTTGGTGTACTTATCAAATCTCGTTCACACTTCCTTATGGTTTCACCATCGATCGACATCAGGCCTTTGCCGTCGATCGATGGTCTTTCTTTTTACCCGCATACTAGAGTTGGAGTTAAAAGGGTCAGAATAATTACTATTTGACTTCTAGAATATTTACATTTCCGTACTTCCTATTTCCTATAATCCATTAAGCTTGAAACCCTAGATCTAGTATATTTACATTTGTGTCTAGTTACTTTAATAGCATATTTGAATATTTTCATTAAAGCATTATTATATTTTCCATATTCCATCTATACCTCTTGATAAGGAATATTTCCTTAATTGATTGTTTACTACTAATATATATCAACCTAGCTTAGTCATTAGAAATAAGAAATCTATTGTGTGCCATTGCTCTCTGTGGATTTGATCCCTAAGTACTACACCTAATCTCTTTTGGCAAGAGTAATATTTCTGCGTTAAGATTATGGTCAATTTGATAGTTAATTGTTTAAGATATTCATACCCTGCTAAAACATTAAACACCCATGTCAAATTTGTTGCCGTTGCCGGGGAGCATTGATCCCCATTAGATTTAATTTATAGGATTTAGTCTAGGTTTTTTACTAGTTTCAAGTTACTGAACTTTTCTTTTCCTTTGTTTTTCAGGTACATGCAAAGAAGTACCAGGGGCAATAAAGGACAAAAATTACTATTCTCATACCTAAAGAAACTCGAATTTACGATCCGTAAAGGAAGACGACAAGCATCGATCGACATCATCTACATATCGTCAACCGATACTTCTTTACTGACAAGATTGAACGACATCAGAACTCGAGCATCGACCGAAATTGAGCACACCAAATCAATCGACAGCAACTTACCCGCATCGATCGACAATAGCAGACTAGTTCAGATGGTTGCGACTTTATTATTGGTTCGGGATGAGAGTGGAGACTTGCATGACCTCAACTGTCATCTACGTAATGCAGCAGGTCAAAAGATAGACGATCAGGAGACTGTAATCCCTGATACAAAAGCATAAATGGAAGCAGACGCTGCAGTTTGTCAACCTGAAGCTAATGCCCAAGCTTCTCAGAGAAGACTTGCTGACTACAACCATCTAGACCAGTTCTACGCCAACAGATCCGCCATTAGTCCTCCAGCTTTTCAGAGAAACGATTTTGAGATCAAGTTTATTTCTTCGGACTTGTAGTGTAGACTCCTTACCATGTGTTGCGACATGAGCACCCTATGGATCATCTAGAGCGATTTAAGGATCTAGTGACTGCTATTAAAGCCAATGGATTATCTAAGGAATATCTCTTTTGTAAGCTCTTCAAGTACTCACTTGCTGGAGAAGCTTCATATTGGCTTAAGCAGTTACCACCATGATATCTGACATCATGGACTGTATCAACTACGCTTTCTTGCGTAACTTCTTTGATGACGCGAGAGAAAAAAGATCTGAGGAGCAAGATTGCTACTTTTTCACAAGAGCCTTCAGAGTCTTTCAGAAACTCTTGGATCACATTCAAGTCATACCAGAGAGATTGTCCACATCACAGGTTCATCGAAGTGCAGCTGCTTAGCACTTTCTTCAGCGGTATTGGATTACAGTATCATATTGCTTTGGACACATCTAGTGAAGGGAATTGCAGCACTAGGAGTCCTGAAGAAGCTACGAGATTTATTGAGAATCTGGCATCCAGCGGCAGTACCAAAAACACAAATTTTGAGAGGAAGAAATCAACTCTAGCCTTGACCAAGGAGAAAATTGAAGAGGTCAAGGCAAAACTTGATAGTGTTAAGAAAATTCTCAAGAAATAGGTTACTTTTTCAGAAGTAGAAGCAATAGAGTCTAGAGATGATGAGATTGCAGAAGAGGATGTGAACTGCATTGATGGGAATTGTTTCGAGAGACAAGGGAATCCAGGTTTCAACAGGAAATCCTATGGGAATGGTCAAAGGAGTAACTTTAATCAGGGTTCACAGCGAAAGTCCTTCAACAACAACATGACTTATGGATCTTCTTACTACCAGAATCCTCCTCCAGAAGCTCAAGAAAGCAAGATCGAGTCAATGGTTGATATGGTTTTAGAGGGACAGCAGAAGATGACAGTGGATTTCAATGGAAAGTGACATGATGTGTTTATTGTTCTAGCAGGGTATAAATATCCAAAACAATTAACTATCAAATTAACCCTCAGTCCTACACTACAAGAAATATAGACATTGTTAGCACGAGTTTTATGCTATGATAGATGTATGATAGCGAATTCGGAAATGCTATGTATACGGCAGCCATCATAGGTACCCCCTTTAAGATAGCATTTTTTGCAATGCTACGAAATGTGAGTATTTCATAGCGCAAATGTAGGTGCTATTATTAATGAAACTACGGCACGATGTATTTCCGTTACAAATTGATTAAGATACATATTTCGTGCCATGATAGGGCCATCTACAATAGCAATTGCATATTTTGATTATCGCTTTTGAAAAGTGCTATACTGAATATAATTATAGCATTTCAGTTGTTATGATAGTTCGAATCGTATGATATTTTAAATGCTATTATTTGTGACTATAGCTGTTTTTTTTTTTGCTATTGATACTTTGTATGAAAGCTATTATATGGTAGTTTTATGTAACCTGCTTTCATTATAGATACATCAAAGACAACAACAACATTCATATTAAAAGTTTCAACTACATAAGTCATTACAGAAGAAAGATACCATATGCAGTTTCAGAACACTAGACATAGTCATAAGCAAGTTTCTAAACACATAACATAGTCATAAGCATAGGCTTAAAAGAAAAGGTACAACTTCTTGTTCATTACCTAGCCTGAAATTAGCTAAGTCGGACCAAAGTTCTTCATCCCCTGCTGCAGGCTGCATCAATAAAAATCCCATCAGATAAGCAATTACTTTCGCATCTTTAAAACATAAGGAACAACACTTACATCATCTTAATAGATGATCAATTTATCAATTGGCCATGCAATTGATGAACCATGTGCATCCTTCAAAAACTTGATATCATCTGACTTCCTCCACACTTCGGCATCATCTAAGACCACTGCATCAACCCACACTCTAGCTGCATCCGGACCCAACCGTACAGAGTGGACCATTTGATCAGGGTCAGTTGAATGCACACGTCCTTCAGCAACAACTTGTTTCCTTCCACCAATGTCCATCAGTTTGCACTTGTTATTCGCTTGTATTGGTTTAGACCGATGATTAAGCTGACATGTATACAATACACACTAATTCAAACCCAGAGATTAATAAACCTATAGATGATTGAAACAGACCAAATATTTACCTGATTAGTTGCTGGAGACTTTTCAGGAGGAGATGATGTTTTTGCTCCTGATTTTGCAACTTTATTACCACTTCTTCTTGGAGACCTGAGACCTACAGACTTAGTACCTTTATTTCCTGTTTCTCTTGCGGTTCCTGCTAAAGACGCAATGTTAGAAGTTGGAGATTGTTGTGTTGTCCCTCCTGGTGTGTTCTCAAAAACAACTTTGCGAACAGGCCATGGTATAAAGGAGTGTAAGCAGTCCTCAAGGTATGCCAGCTCCATCGTAGGCATCCATAAATATGTCCCTTGTTCAAGTACCACATCGAGAAATACTTTAACTGCTTTGGGTCCGAGAGGAATTGCATTAACCAGTGCATTTGCTTCTTGTGTCTGCCAACGGCCTTCAGCAACAACTACATCATCATCAGACAAATCCAGTAGCTTGCATTTGTTGAGAGAATTTGTTCTCGAGCCTTGTCAAACATGTTAACATACAAACTCATGAAAGGAAAATACATCATTACCTTATCTAGAATCGTAATGCAATCAAAAAAACCTATACCAGTGGTGCAATATCTTCTGGTAGAAGCCCCAAGCCTAGTTCAACACATTTATTCTTAGGCCATGCAATAACATGACCAAGAGCTTCCTGAATTGTACGCATGTTACTCGTAGGCCTCCATAGAAATGCTTCACGCTCAGTAGCAACATCAACCATTACATTAACATCCTTAGGGCCTAATCTACTGTCATTCACTATATCATCTGGGTCAGAAGAAAGGATACGGCCCTCACCAACGTTCCCATCTTCATCAGCCCAATCAATAAGAAGACACCTCTTCTGTGATCTCTTGTTCACACTCTGAGAAATAGTAATGATGGCAAAATGTTATAGTTTACACTAGAAAGCCGTACATTCATCTTATATACATGACTTACTCTCGCAGCCGAGTTTTCACCCACTTCATTGTCTTCTTTCTGTTACAGAAACCAAAAACAACGGAGTTATTACCTCTTATCTTAACTTAATAATAGACAGTTGTCTTACATGGCTTCTAACTTTGGCAAGTTCCGACTTTAACTCGTTAACCATTTGCTGGAGATGATTTTGCTTCTCTTGCATTTCAGTGATAGTCTTGTGTTTGACATTGAAGCAAGCTAATTTCGTCTTACTTATATTTCTACCCATTGCTCTCATACGACCAGGATTATCAGGTCCTAATAGTTGGGCGAGTGTATCTGCAGCTTCAATGCTACTTGGTGAATGAGTATGACCCTAAACAGCTTGAATCTCAGCTGCCTTTTGCTGTAGATAATAAACGAGAGACATTATAAGTTGGTTTAAAAGTAGTACCAGATGATGGGTTTAACTCACAATCTTCTCAGCGGCATTTGTGTTAATAGGAGTTCCATCTTTTCTGGTCCGTGACTTCACCCAAACTTTAAGTCTTGACACTTCAGACGGGTCATCAGAACTGTTTTTCTGTATGAATATAATTTGTCAATAGCCTTGTGTCACATTGAAATTGAAAGCATAAAAAGATAGCATATATGCTTACCATCTCTTCAGTTAGTCTAACCATTCCCTTTCGACTACAAGTATGTGGAATCTGTTTGCGCCTTCTCTCCTTGTAGCTATCACTCACCACCTTGAATTCTTGGCTAGTTTTCTGCTTTACAAATTTGCGCCACTCATTAGGAGGAACATTCTTAGGTCTAAGATTCATCCGTTGTTGGTTATTCTCAGCTTCATTTTTTGGGTAACTAAGCGTGACTTTGATGATCTCCACAATGCTCCCATCTGCTTAAGAACTGCAACCCTTTGGTACTCCTCATCAACTTCAAACCTTGCCTGCACTCACATAGAAAGCATAATCATGATTAGTAACGTGCATACAAATTTGAACTTGGAAAATAGTGTTATTTTCATTGTCTAGAAACTGTCACCTGGACTGATTTCCATAATACTGTCTTCACTTCTTCAGATAGTTTTCTCCAATTTTCTAATGTCACAGGCACGTGTTCCCTCACCAAAGGACCTAAATATGAAGACAGCTTAACTGAACCAGGACCATAAGCTTCTCCCATGAAAGTGAAATCCACGTGAACTCTGGTATTTGGATCTCTAGCTAGGTCTCGCATCATTGTAGGTCCACGCTTTCTCTTACGGGAGCTTGGACCCACTGGCTCTTGAGTTAGTTCGACCTCACCATCAGGCTCTTGCTCATGCTTATCTTCCTGCTCTTGCACACCCTCTTCTTCCTCGTAATGATCTTGTTTCTGCTCTTGCTCATGCTCTTCTTTGTCAGAATTTTCTTGTTCCTGCTCCTGCTCATGCTCTTCTTCCTCGGAATTATCTTGTTCATTCTCATGATCGTGCTCTACTTCCTCAGGCTGCTCCTTATCCTGCTCTTGCTCATGCTCTTCTTCCTCAGGATGCTCCTTATCCTGCTCTTGCTCATGCTCTTCTTCCTCAGGCTGCTCTTCCACAGGTATTTCTGGTGTTTTTAAAGTACACACGAACTCAACATCTTGATCATCTACTACTTTTGCTTTCTTTGTAGGTTTCCTTCCGAGTTTTTTTCCCTTTGGACGTCCCATCTCAGTTTACCTGAAAAAAATTATTATAAAGAGTTAGTCCATATAGAACATAATATTCAAACCAAACATCAATGACTTAGCTAATAACTGATAACTAAGAGACAATGACACACTAACAAGCATCAAACATATGTAATTCACATCAAAGACAACAATAAGGATACGATTCACACAAATATGCCTTCACAATCAGTTCTGGCATTCTCAGCTTCATCTATGTCAACATCCATGTCAATGCTAGCTGGCATTGGTCCCATGTCTGCAGTTCCCTCTTGAATGTCTTCTTTACTGTATCTTCTAGACGGACCTCTCATTACAATATACCAACTAGATGACTCATCTTCCCTAGAGTAAAACACTTGCTTCGCTTGAGATGCTAGTATGTACGGATCATTAGCAAAAGAGGCTTGACTTTGATTCATGTTTACTAGTGTAAAACCATCTTCAATCTTAACTCCATTACCCTTAACAGCCCAGTGACACCGGAACAGAGGAACGTAGAAGACATTATAATCCACCAAAATTATATCAGTTACTCTGCCGTAGTAAGACACCAAATCAACCACCTGTGAAGTATCTTTGGCACTAGATCTACAAACTGCCGTTGCCTCATAATAAACACCACTATTCTGACTTTTCCTATCAACCGATATAGTGTGAAACCTCTGGCCATTAACTATGAATCCTGTGTATGACTTGGCAGAACATCGTGGACCATAAGCTATCCACTTTAGTGTATCTCCATGTTCTGTAGAATCAAGAGGCAACTGATAAAGTCAAAACAATTACAAATTAACGTACAATAACATATAATTAAAACATTTGGAAAATAAATCACTACCTTTTCTTTTAACCAACTTGCAAAATTCTTTGTATGCATACTCCATAACGTTGATGCATCTTCTCGACATTTTCTGTATGTATCTTGTAGATACTGTAGATGCTCACTTCAAATTCAAAACAAATACATCAGAATATTGATGACATAATGTAATCGAGTTAGTGAAATAGGCTTGAATATGACACTTACTCTACATAAGGTTCCACTATAGACATATTTTGGATGATAGCAAGATGTGCAACTCTCAGTTCCATCTCAGACAGAGTTAATGTAGTTCTGGATGATATTGGACGACCCTCTAATATAGAATTGTTCTCATACTCCATGTTTCTTTCTGCTTTCTCTTGGACATTTGTTGTCTTCTTCAGAAACTCACTGCAAAAACGGATACATTCCTCAGCTAGATATGACTCGGCGATGCACCCTTCGGGTCTTGCAGGATTCCTCACAAAGTCCTTGAGGACTTTCATGTACCTGAAACAAATATCCAATTTGAAAGGTTAACTTAAGAATGGTTAAATTAAAACTACACTTATATATATGTGTACCTTTCAAATGGGTACATCCATCTAAAGTGTACTGGTCCACCAAGTCGAGCCTCTCTTCCGAGATGCACAGTCAAATGGAGCATGATATCAAATAAACTTGGAGGGAAGAATCTCTCAAACAAGCACAGAGTTTCAACTACCTCAGCTTCCATAACCAAAAGCTTCTCCATGTCAATCACTCTCTGACACAACACATTGAAGAACATAACCAAAAAACGGCAAGCCTCAGTCCTTTAAGTAACAAACCTTTAAGTGCAATGGGCAGAAGCTGTTGCATTAACACATGGTAGTCATGTGATTTCAACCCTGAGACTTTGCAATCATCTAATGATACAGCTCTTGATATGTTAGAACAATATCCATCTGGCCCTTTAAAGTCAAACAAACGCCTGCAAAAGATCTTCTTCTCTGCCTTGGACAAAGACCACGGTGCTGGAGGAAGATATGTGCGTTTACCCTGGATTCTAGGGTGCAACTCTGGCCTAATACCAAGGTCCTCCAGATCTTTACGAGCTGCCAGGCCATCCTTTGATTTCCCACAGTGTAACAACGTTGATACTAAACTCGCACAAACATTTCTTTCCACGTGCATTACATCTAGGTTGTGCCTCACCGGAAGCTCCTACTCATAACAATAAACCAAACAAAATATATAAGTTAAAATAAAGAAGACAATCGCAATATAAAATCATTTAAGCATATAAAACAACAAACTTACCTCCCAGTAAGGTAGTGTGGAAGAAGATTGACCTCTTCTTCCATCTAGTTAACTCTTCTTCGTCTACTTGTACTTCTTCATCTTCATCTTCCTCGGATTCACTAGAAAAAGTCTCACTATCAGAGCCTTGATTTACAGAGGAAGGATTCCTTTTTCTCTTACTTGCAGACCCTTTCAAATTTCCAAACACATTTTTGAAATTCCTAAGGTTTTGAGATATCTCACGTCCAGTTAGTATTCTTCCTCTTCTTCCTTTTTCAGCTTTGCCATCAAACCATTTTTTTTTCCCCGGAAATTGTGAGTTGGTGGCAGACCCTTTCTATGGCACACGTAGACATGTTTTCTGCTGTGCTTTAGCCACATGCTATCAGTGTTCTTCCCACACAACGGACAACCCATTTTACCTTTGACCTTGAAGCCTGCAAGATTCCCATAAGCTGGGAAATCATTGATAGTCCAGAGAAGCATCGCCTTAAGATTAAATGTTGATCCTGTCATGGCATCGTATGTTAACTCTCCAATGCTCCACAGACTGTTAAGATCTTCAATGAGGGGTTCTAAGTACACATCAATGCTATTACCAGGCTGATGTGGACCAGGAATTAACAACGATAGCATGATGTTCTCCTTCTTCATGCATAAGTCAGGAGGTAAGTTATAGATCACCACCAAAACGGGCCAGCCACTGTACATAGAATTCTTCATGTTGAATGGATTGAAGCCGTCTGTTGAAAGTCCAAGCCTCAGGTTCCTCTCTTCAGCTGCAAATGTAGGGTACTTAGCATCCATTTGAGCCCAAGTCACTGAATCAACAGGATGACGAAGCTTTCCATCACTGCATTTGTTGCTAAAGTGCCACCTCAAATCCTTGGCCATCTCTTTAGACCGAAACATTCTCTTCAGTCTTGGTATAATGGGAAAGTAGCGTAAGACTTTCTGTGGGACGCCTTTCTTCTTCTCCCCAGTATGCAAATTAGTCTTCCACCTTGAAGCCTTACATTTTGGACACTTCTCAAGATTCTTGAACTTCTTTCTGAATAGACAGCAGTCGTTGATACAGGCGTGAATCTTCTCATAACCCATGTCAAATGATTTCAAGAATTTCTTCACATCAAAAAGTGATGTGTGAAGAACATTATCCTCTGGTAACATCTCCGGCAAAGTCTCAAGAAGATCGTTGAAGCTCTTGTCAGACCATCCATTCTGAGTCTTCAACCTAAACAACAAAACAATTGCAGACAGCTTACTATGATTGACACAGTTCGGATACAAGGGTGTCTCAGCATCAGCAAGCTTGGCCAAAAACTCATCTTCTTTCTTGTCTTCTCCCTCTGCCATCTCAGATAAACCTTCATCAAAACCCTCAGCAGCTTTGTATAAACCGAAAATCTCATCATTCCAATCAGCTTTCCCTTTCAGTTGCAACACCTGAGTCGAGTTCTCCATGTAAGTACCAGTCAGCCCGCATCTATAACCCTCCTCCATTCCCCTAGTTACTAGATGGTCAACAACTACACTTCCGGAGTGACGATCTAAGTTTCTGCAGTCTAACACAACGGACATACTATCATAACGATCCCTCCCCGAGCTGTAGCCACATCTCGTA